>PVJX010024015.1:0-28588 GCA_004027295.1 Dolichotis patagonum | reverse complement strand
ACTTCGCGCTTGCCAGGCAGGCGCTTAAGCAAATGAGCTAAATCCCCGGCCCAGATGTGTGATCTTTCTGCCTCAGCCTCCTAGACAAGCAGAGATTACAGATATTTACCATCATGCCTGGTTGCACTTTCCTTCGTCTCTTAAACTCAGAAATTTCATTAATTGCTCTTTGTGAAGAAGCTCCTAGGTTCAATGCCCAGTCCCAGGGGAAACGAAAAGAATGCTGAGATGAATTCTCTTAGTAGATGCAAAACAGGTAACCATCAACTGCATCACCACTAGAAAGTTTGCAGCCTGGGCGACATAAAGAGTTCAAGACAGCCTGGGCCACATAGTGTGACCCTCTCTCTAAATAAATAAATAAATAAATAAATAGAATAGAATAGAATAGAATAGAATAGAATAGAATAGAATAGAATAAAAAGGAATTTCAGTACTTTAAACCTTCCCCCAACTAGTCTCAATTGTCTGTTGTCATAGATGAAGCTTTTACCAGTCCTATGTGGTTGGAATCTCGCATATCCGTGTATCTTTCAACTCAACATTTTTCTCAACAGACACAGAAATATAGCTGGTGTCACCAGATCTAAGTTCTTAGACATCCAACTGCCTTCCCTGGTGACTTTCAGATGAAGGAATCACAGTTCTGCAAAGCAAAGCAATTGCTCAGTCACTGCCTAGAGAGCCAGGCTGGCTGGAGGTGACCCTAGAGGTTAAGTCACAGAGAGCTGAGGACCTGAGCGGCCAGCACCCTCCTAGGCCACACTGCTGCCATCGCACTTTTTTCTGTGATGATGCTATTTTATCTGGTCCCCTTGGGAATAAATTCCTAACACTCTGCCCTTTCTGCCCTTAGGCCCTTTGGGACATAAGGCTGCAAAATGACCCGGCACTGCTGTGGCTTCGTGGAAAGCTCACCCGCCTCCTTCTACGTGCACTGCAGCTCAGGCAAAGATCTGTAATTAAGCATCTTGTCCTTAGAAAGATTAGTCAAAACCAGCCTGATCCCAGACAACTGATGGAAATCTCGTTCCATACAAATTACGGCATGGAAAATAATGATGGGTAATTAGTGTCTTTCAATCAGGGCTTTTTACCCATAATATTCCAGGCTGCATCCATCGCAATGAGGAGAGACTGACTCTGCTGAAGCAGGAAGATGTCCTGGGACAGCCAGGAGGGTCCAGGCCACCACCCTGCCAATGGCCACAGCTGCCTACTTGAAACATCAGCACTCAGCTGGGTCTCCTCTGCCAGGTGCTCGCCTGCAGACTCTGTAAGTACCTGGTAGCTTCCATCTTAGCCTGACAATGGTTGTGAATTCGAGGTCAGCCTAGGCTACATACTGACTTCACAGCCAGCCTGAACTACAAAGCGATACCCTATCTCACAAACAAAACAAAAAATTCCGAACAGACTTCTTTCATCCTTTCAGTTGCTATTAGAAATCTGACATCCGTGAATTGATCTTAATTTGTTTTGATTTTCACTCTGCATCAAGCGGCGATGTGGTATAAACATCCCCTCTCTTGTCACTGAACTGACTCTGTAGTCAAAACCCCTGTTTCATTCTCACAAGAGCTGAGCTGGGGTACAAGACTATCAAGCTTAGGGGTTAGAGCTGGACTGCCTGGCTTACAGCTCCAATTTTGTCTCTCACAAATTTCTAGGTGTTCATTCTTCTCATCTGTAAAATGGGGATGAGAACTATAGCACTCATCTAGCAAATTAAAATGAAAGTCCTGAACAGGGAATAGTGTCTTTAATGCAATAAGTACTCGGTGACCAATAGCAATCAATCCTAGCCTTCCCATCTAATAATGAGATGCTTTCCACTGGCACTATCTAGAAAGTTCACTCCTACATCAAGGGAGATTGTCTTCTCCTTCTCCTTTTCCATCATCCATCCTTCCACATACCCACTCCCTTCACTGCGCACTTGCCTAGTTGTCTGGACACCTGTTGAGACAGGTGTCCCCACTTTCAGGCAAAGGGGGCCCTTATTCAGGCACTTCTAAAACTGACTGCCCAGCACTCGCCTCCCTCTTGTGAGCTGACGTCGGACCCCAACACACTTCTCCTCCTGCCACTCCCCCCACAGCTAATGCCCTGCGGGATGTGCTGTGTTCTTACAGACATCGGCCCGCAGTCCCAGCAGCTGACCCAACGAGGCCACTGAGTCTCTCCCCTGAGATTTTTGGTGTCAGGGCTACCTCTCCAAGGACAGAAGCAAGATGCAGAGCTCAAGAGCTGAGCAAGGTCATGCGTCCCACCAAAGTGCAATGAGAGAGAAGAATATCAGAACTGGCAGCAGAGAAGAGCAAGGGTCAGAGGCCCGGAGTCCTGGGAGGCAGCCGCTGCCGCCCCCCCCCCCCAGTGGCTCCAGAGCCCCTGCAGCCTCTCCGCTCAGGTGAGCTTCAGCTCTGCCTGACAATCTGAACCTCAGCCTGCATAGGACCCTCCACCAAAGAATAGCTCAGGTGTCCCACACCCGCTCCCTCCCCGCATCCTTCCCTCCCTTCCCTATTCCACTACTATTCTCTGACTATCCACTCTCCACTTAGCACTGTCTAAGTCTTGGAGTCACTAGACTCAAGACCACGTGGTTTTTTTCACATTACCATCTAACTGTCTCTGAAATCCACTGCAGGTCATGTTCAACAGTCCCCAAAATAATGATGTCATGTGTAGGCGGGTATTAGAGACTGAACCCAGAGAGTGTTGAGTGATAGTCCCAGCCCTTTTTATTATTTTATTTTGAGACAAGTTCTCACTAAATTGCCCAGACTGGCCTCAAATTTGTAATCCTCCTGCCTCGGGCTCCTGAGTAGCTGGGATTACAGTTATGTACCACCATACCTGGCCCCATACTCGTGTCTTACACTGTAGGTAATGGCAAAGAGTCAATAAAACATGATAAAGTAGCTGTGATAGCCAAGAGGTCTCAATTTTGTTTTCTTGCCAGACACCGGAAAGACTACATTTCCCAGTCACCTCCGCAGTTCGATGTGGCCATGTGACTGGATCTTGGTCAAGGGAACATGGGCAAAGGGATATAAGCTATTACCCTGTTTGGGCCATAAAATTCTGCTACAAGCACTCTTCTTCTGCCTCCCCTCTGCTCTTCTGCCCTCCCCCCCATCCACAGGCTGTTCAGAAAGGAACCCCTGAGATCACCAATTCACACACAAAGGAGTCCAACCTTGTAATGGTGGAAGGGCTCCTGCCAACACCCTCAGAATGTTACTGCATAAGCAATGTAAATGTCTGTCCTGTAAATCATCACAACCCTGGGGTTGTGGGAACAACAGCTCCCCTCACTAACTCAGCAGGTTAACCCCAGATGCTCACACCTGGAAGACCTCTAAGGATCTGATCTCACCTGCAGCCCCTCCCACCGCAGTGGGGAAGAGTGGCCGCTGCTCCTCTGAACATCCCAGAGCGTGGGACTGGCGCACCGCTCAGACTGTTTTTGTTTTAAAGTGCTTTGGGCTGGGGAAGTAGCTCAGTGGTAGAGCTCTTGCCTTGGCTGTTTGGGGCCCTGAGTTCCATCCCCAGTCCCGCAAGTCAAACAATCGAACACAGGAAGGAAGGAAGGGAGAGAAGGTGGGAGGGAAGGAAGAGGGAAGGAAGTTATGTGAAGAGCTAAAGTATGTCTTCCCTGAAGCTTTCAGTGACAGCTGATACAATTCTACCCCTCAGGACAGATGTCTAATGCCTTGCATAATACAGCCCTCTAGGTAACTGGAGGCAGCTTCCCTGGGTTCACCAGGGTCAACATCCCTGGAACCTGTGAGCTGATCCATCCAAAGCCATTCGTCAAACAGAACCACCAGAACTGGGTACAGTTCTCCACTGAGGTTCTGATCAGTACAGAGCAGAGCAGCACCGACACCCACCTCCTCTGAGAGATGCTGTATTTCTCTGTGTGCGGCGCAGGGTGGAATCAGCAGTCCAGGTGCTGGGCTCCTATTTTGTTTAGAATTATTGTATTAGTGCATGTCTCCAACAAATCGCGACTGCATTCATCTCGGGGAGCCGGCACTTGTACACAGCACATCTTAATCCTGTTTCATTCCCCCCCACACACACCATCAACCTCCACTCATTGTGTGATCCCTCCTCCACCTCTTCCGTGTGTTGCTGTGGGGCCTCCAAGTGCAATCCCACAGGGAACTGTACACACCCTGGGAAGGACCACGCATCCATCTGCTCCTGAGGGTGGCCCTTTCTATGTGGCCACACGCACAGCAGAGATGACAGACATGCTTAGTGCTCCCAGCACTCTTTTGTGCTAATGGGCAGAGTCTGGGCGACCGACAAAGGGACATCTGCGATCAGGTGACAGCTGGATCCTGCACCACAGCCAACCGGAAATCCGGTTCTGATCTCAGTGATGGTGACACTGGTGTCTCCAGGAGAGGAGCTGCCTTCACCTGGTTTCTCTTGTGTTGTACTCTAGTGTGCAGACCACGAGCTGGCACACAGTAGGTGCTTAATCGGTACAGTACCTGTTCAGTGATGAAATGAACAAGTGGCCTGAGAGTTGACTAGGGTCAGAGCATCGTGACCAACTCTCCTTTGCAGATGTGACAGTCATGGACCTGAGTCACAGAACAAGGAAGAAGCCAGTCAGGGGCCATGGAGACCAGGGGTCCAGCAGTTCCCAGGAGATACAAATACTTACTGAACTCAGGATTATTCTGAGAATGAAACGACACAGTAAGTATAAAGCATTACACCCTGGTAGGACCTCTCAGCTCCCGTAGGCACTGCACCAGCCTGTCACCTATAGAAAGACCGTCCCTGGCAGTGTGGACCTCAGCAGCCTCCTTTGTAAACTGGGTTAAAGGAGAAAATGAGAGCTAGTGAGGTGCGGTGGTGCATGTTTGTAATCCCAGCACTCAGAAGGCTGAGACAGGAAGACCTTTACCTTTGAGACCAACCTGAGGTACAGCACAAATTAAGGCCCCCCTAGACTGCATAGAAAGACTGTCTCATAACAAAACAAAAAAGAGAATGAAGACAGGTGTGTGGGCAGACCCACCCCGAGCGGAAGGGAAGCAGAGGCGGAGACACCCTCAGGCCCCTTGGCCCTCCCTTGACCGCTCCCCTTCCCTGGGGCCACTGGGCGATGGCCTGGAGTCCCAAGGGTTGCCCTTAGCAAGGCTGTCACTTATCACAGACTTCCCAGGGTGGGTGCTTTGACTATTGATCTGATAAATAAACAGGCTGCAGGCTCCACCACAATGTTATTTTGCATTTCAATTGCTGCTCACTAATGCAGCCTTCACTGGGCTTCTGCTGGCCAGGCCTCCCAACTGGTAGGAGAGGTGCAGCTGCCCTCCCCAGCACGAGGGATCTCAGCTCTCTCTCCGGCAAAGTGTGGGGGCAGGGCAGCTGCCACAGGAGGGAGGGGGCAGGAGGGGCAGATGAGGAGGGGCCAGGGTCGCCTTTCTGACCGAGCGCCTGCTGGGCAGGGTCCTCAAGCTGACCATGTCCTCTGGAGCCCAGGGGCCAGGTCTCGGGCTGCCTCTGTAAACTGGGGTTAAGAAACACGCTGCTGTGCAGTGGTGAGAAGACAGGCGGGAAGCTTCGAGAAGGAAAAAGGAAGATATGGATGCCATTGTCACACACACCAGTGACACTGAGCTTCCTTGTTCTGTGAGCGCTGACACATTCAGACTGCCTGAACCCTCAAAATAGCTCTGCCGTGTTTGCCCAGTTTTACAGATGGGAAAGCCGTGGTGGAGACGCGTGGATGTTGAGTCACGTGCACCACATGGCTTCCGGGGTTAGGTAAAGGGCAGAGACTTCAGTTCCAGTCCACCAGGGCACTGCCATCTGGGGTGAGAGCCATCTTCCTTCATGGTCTGAGGACAGGGCCTCTGTCCTCCTGGGAAAGGGGGGTCCAGGGTGAGAGGCCAGCAAAAGTTGGAGACAGCCAGAGTTTACCTTTCAGGTTTTTGGTGGGGTTTGTGGGTATATGTATGTGTGTGGGGGTGTGACACAGGGTCTCCCTAGGTAATTAAGGCTGGACTTCAACTGACTGCATAGCCCAGGTTGGCCTTAAACCTGTGGCAATCCTCCTGCCTCAGCTTTCTGTGTGCTGGGATCACAGGCATTTACCACCAGCTACATTTCAGGTTTAAATAAACAGAATCAACAGCACGAGTTGCCTCCAGAGCCACTATTATGCTTGGTAGAAGGGGCCCAGAGCACGCTCTGGCGTCCACTCCAGCCCCAAGGCTGTGTGCCCTTGACAGAGCTACCCACCCTATCTGGTCTTTCATTCTACTTCCCTTTCTGGAAAACAGAGACAGCTCAGCCACCTGCCCGCAGGGCCTGAAGACGCAGCAGCTGCAGGAGGTGAGACCAAAGGCCTCCCACAGGGAAGCTGACCCAGGCACAGCTTGTGGCTCACTGGCCCATGCTCACTGCACAGGGTTACAAATCTGCATTACAAAATAAAGCGCTTGTCGGGACACAATGGCTTGAAATCAGTAACACACAGAGAGCCTGGAAGACCTTAACTGTCTGGCCTCCTGTGCTAGGTGCCCACCAGCTAAACTGCAGACAGACCCTGCCCGGCCTGAGCTGCCCATCCAGAGGCATCCCTGACTCCCACAGACCAGGTTCACGTCCTCAGCCCGCCCTCCAGGTCCTGTGATCGTCAGTGGGTTCTTGACCTTCTCTGAACTTCAGTCTTTTCCACCTATAAAATTGGGATAATTAGCAGGCACGGTGGTAAACACCTGTAATGCCAGCACTGGGAGGCTGAGGCAGAAGGATTGCAAATTTGAGGCCAGCTTCTTCTACAGTGACTTCAAAGTCAGCCTGGGTTACATAGTGAGACCTCGATCCCCCCTCCCCCAAAAAAAAGAAAGAAAGGAAAGAAAGTGGTTTAGCCCATTTTACTGCCTAGGAGGGTTATTGCTAGGATGAAATTAGGCTATGTGAGAAAACTTTGCAAAGTTGCCCCCTCATCCTCCCTCTTGTGTTCAGAAATGAACTTCTCCAGGGCCGCAGTCCCTCCAGCAACAGGTAAAACCCAAGGAGCCCACATTTACTATCACTTCTGCACCTCATCGCAGAGAAACCTCCACCAGGCTGTCACTGTCAAGCCAGAGAAACTGAGGCATGGAAGGCTTTATGTTGCTTAGAACTCTTCTGGGTTCTAAGCTCAACCTCGCCACTGCTCAGCCTCTCGACCCCACAAGTCCTAATGGAAACAACAGTGAAAACTGCCCTAAGCGGGGTCCTGGCCAGCACACCTGCAGATGTTAAGGTCACGGAAACCAAGAGACATCTGAGGAAGTGAGGAGGTGGCACAGACTGGCAGACAGAGACACACAAGGACTAAACGCAGCACTGGATTCTGGATCGGATTCTAGAAGACAGAAAGACAGCAGCAGAGAAACAATAAAATCCCGGGTAGGCAGGGACTTGTGCTCACGGTGCTATGCTGAGGGCAGTCTCTTAGCTGTGACAAATGTGCCACGGTCATATAAGCAGAAAACAAAAGGCAGCACAACAGAGCAGGGCAAGCAGGAACCCTGCAGTGTGCTGGCAAGTTTCCTACAGAGCAAGGACCATTCCAACAGATCATTTTTTAAGATATGGAAAAAATAACTGCAAAATTGCAACAGCAAAAAATACCCAAATATAATTTAAAATGAGCAAATAATTTCAATAGACATTTTTCACTACCTTTTTTTAGTTTTTATTTGTTTGTTTGTTTTTTTGAGACAGGGTCTTGCTATGTGCCCCAGGCCTTGAACTCAGGCCTATGTACCCCAGGCCTATGTAGCCGAGGCTGGCCTTAAATTCACTGCAATGCTGCCTCAGCCTCCTGAATGCTAGGGCTACAGGCAAGCGCTACCATGGCCAGTTTTACTTCTCTCCCCCACCCCACCCCGCCAAGACAGGGTCTTGCTCTGTAATCTGACAAGCCTTGAACTTGCAGCATAGTTTAGGCTAATTTCAGTCACCATCTTCCTGTCTCGGGCTCCTAAGTGCTGGTACTATAGCCATGTGCTACCATGCTCATCTCCGAATAGATATTTTTTAAAGATAAATCTGTATATAAATGGCTAGCATGTGTGTGAAAGAATGCTCAACACCACTGATGACCTGGGAAATGTATATCAGAACCACAACGGAGACCATCTTATACCAATTAGAATGGCTATAATCAAAGGACAAACACTAGCCAAGTGAGTTAGCACACACCTGTAAACCCAGAACTTGGGAGGCTGAGGCAGGAGGACTGCAAGTCTGAAGCCAACCTGGGCAACTCAGTGAGACCCTGTCTGAAAATAAAAAAATAAAAAGGGACAGGGATGTAACTCAGTGGTAGAGCACTGCCTAGCATGTAGGAGGCCCTGGGTGCAGTCCCTGAAACCACTCCCCCACACAGAAAGAATCAAAAGAAAAAAAAAATCCTAAAAATAGAACTACAATACAATTAAGTTATTCCACCACTGGGTAATAGCCAAAGGGAAGGAAGTCAGTGTAGCATTTCCATTTATTGCAGACTATTCCCACTAGCCAAGACATGGGATCAACCAGGGGCCCATCAGCGGATGTAAAAAACGTGGTGGCTGTGCACAGTTAAATAGTATCTGTACTATTCAGCTCCTGAAAAGTAAAATCCTGCCATCGGTGGCACCATGGGTGAGGCTGAAGGACATTACAGAAAGTGAAATAAGCCAGGTGCTGAAAGACAGATACACCATTCCCTTTTGTGTGTGGAAGCTAAAGGGTTGAATTCATAGGAGAAAAGTAAATAGCAGTCCCTAGAGTTAGGAAGAGAAGCGTGAAAGGGAGGCTGAGTAACAGGGACCCAGCAGTTAGGTGGAGGTACAAGGTCTAACGCTCAACAGCACAGTAGGGTGAACTAGAGCTTACGACAGTTTTATTGCTGATTTGCTTATTTATTTATTACTGATTTATTGGTACTGGAGATTGAACCCACAGCCTTTTCACCAAGTTATACACCTTCACTCTTTTTTTTAGATTTTAAGTTTTGAGACAAAGTCTCACTAAGCTGTGAAGTTACCCAGGGTGGGCTCCAACGTGCAGTCCTGTCTCAGCCTTCCAGAGTGCTGGGACTGCAGGCACGCACCACCACACCCAGCAACAATTATACATTAGATGATAAAAAACACGGTACATATTTACAGTTTTAAAAATTATTACAGTAAGACATTGCTATTCATCCTCCTGAAATACTTAAAATGCTTGCACTTGTTCTGAGATGCCTATCCCACTATTTTCAGCAACACATCTAAGGTTCTGTACGTTTAAACATTCGCGGTATTTTTGGACGCAACCTCGCGCTTTCCAGGCTGGCGCTTGTGACACTGAGCTAAGCCCCCAGTCCCCACTCCTTGTATCTTATAAAGAGGTAGACGAGGAGAGTTCAAAGATTCCCAACACACACAAAATGATGAATACTTAAAGAGGTGGAAATGGAAATTACCCCGAAGTGATCCTTACACATTGTACACACATCCAGTTGTGACACTGTACCTGGTAAACATGTAAAATTACTGTATGTCAATTAAAAACTTTAAAAGTCTAAAGACTGAACTGAAAGTAAAAATATTGAGAAAATATGCAAAGGACCCACCAGACAGCGCCTCCCAGGAAAAGCAAAGAGCTGGCCCGGCTGCGCGGGAGCCCCCAGCAGCAGGCCTGGGGCCCTCACGCCTGGCCCCTCCAGGCACTGCGCATGCGCACTGCTCAGCAGTTGCAGTTTCCGGTCTACAGACATCCAGGGCTTTGAAGCAGCGATCTCGGGCCTAGAAACTTTGGAGCAAGAGGGTTTTTGAGCAGCAAAAGGCCATGGGCTTGCAGTGTGTTCTAGAGTCCACTTCAAACACACCAGACACACAACACCCTAGAAAGCTACCTCCATGAATGCCACAGCTAGAAGACAATGCAGAAACATGCTGGGGTGCTGGCCGTGTCGGTGCATCTGTAACCCCAGCACTCTGTAAAGCTCAGGCAGAAACAAGACCACGAGGTCAAGTCATGCCTGGATTACATAGTGGCAAGCCTGTCTCAAAAATAAAATAAAAAAGAAAGAAAGAAAAGTAGATGCTGGGAACAAAATCTAGGCCCTGCCATGGTCTGCAAAATCCTTCAACTTGGCTCCAGCCACCTTTCCAGCTTCACCACCCACCCTCCTCGTGTTCCAGCCACACTGGCCTCCTAGCTCTTCCTGAGTTCACCAAAGGCACTCCTGCCTCAGGGCCTTTGCACCAATTCTTCTCTGCCCCTGAGGAATTCACACATTCTTTTGGCTAGCTCCCTCCCTTATCCAGGTCTCTGTGGACTTTCCTTCCTCAAGAAAAAGCCACTCTGACCATTATTTCTGCAGCAGTCCCTCTCATTATCTTACTTTGCCTTCCTCACAGCCATTCTGAGCATCTGACATTCTATTGCTTCTCTGTTTATCTCTTTATAATCTGTCTATCTAGTATCCAGGGTGAACTGCACGAAGCCAGCTCACACTGCAGGTGCTCAATACATGTGGGCATGAAGGAACAAAATGGAGGAAAAGAGACTGCCACAACGTATACATTGTAAAAGGGATCTGCATGGAGGAAAATGGGAAGAGGAACTTTACTTGGTGACATCAGGTGGTTTTAGCCTTTCTCTAGTTACCTACCGGTCATCCTATAATATGCTGTGGAACTGGAGGAAGGCCATGTTTTAAAGCCAGGCGTGGTGGTGCACACCTATAATCCCAGCACTCTGGCAAACTGAAGTAAGAAGATACCAAGCTCGAGCCCAATCAGGAATTTAGCGATTTAGGAAGACCCTGTCTCAAAAATAAAAATGTAGCTCAGTGCAAAGGCCCTCACCTCACTCCCTAACACGTCAGAAGAGAAGGGCGGTGTGCTCTGGGAAGGTCCGGCCTTTGTTTAAGTCTACCTCTTGTTCACTTGCTGTGTGACTGCAGGCGAGCCACTTCGTCTCCCTGAACTTTCAAGTGTTTGATCTGTAAGACAGATATCACATCCCTTTAACCACAGAGGGTGCTGAGAGGATTAGAGAAAATGAGAAAGTGAGGCAAAGACTCAGCACTTAGAAGTGCTGAAGCACGGCGCACAACTGTGAGTCCAGTGCATGAGAGGCTGAGGCAGGAGGACTGCCACAGGTTCAAGGCCAGCCTGGGCTGCATAGGGAGTTCAAGGCCAGTCAGAACCACCTAGTGAGGCCTTGTCTCAACATCTCCCCCACCACCCACAAAAAAAGTGCTGAAGCACTGGAAAGTCACTGGCCTCTCACCCCAGTCTGTGCAGAGTTGTTCTGGACTGACCCAGTGTCCCCCATCCTCAATTTCCAGAGCTGGGGGACCCTGGGAAACACTGCTGAGTTATGAAGCCAGCCACCCACCCCATTCTTGGAAGGTATGGCTCTCCCAGGACTCATGTCTGGTACCCACAATACCTGGCTGAGCTCTGGGCACAGGGATGGGAGGTGATGTCCCATAGGTGTATGATTTGCATTCAGGATGAGGAGGAGGGGCACAGGTAGGGTGATCACAGAATTTCAGGGTGGGAAGGGATCAAAGCCTCACAGTCCAGCCCCTCTTTGCAGATAAGGCCCAGAGAGGACCAAGGATGCACTGCAGGTTATTAGGCTGGGACGCTGCGTCTGTAGGGCTCCGGCCCTCTGGACAGCTGAACCCTGAGCACAACAGACAACCTGGGGCCTCACCGGACAGAGGGACAAGGAGGAGAGGGTTACACGGCACACAGTCAGTGACTATTCTGATCAATCAACTCAATTAAATCCACAATGCTTTATTTTTTAAGAAACAACAACAACAAAAAGCAGCAGAAAGTAATGACTAATAATCAAGTAAAATCAGATTATTTCTGTGCTGACTGGTGGGGCGGGCAGAGGAGTGAGGAAGTTCACTGCATTAGGTGAGGCGGGAGATACAGTGAGCTCAGATACCTGGGAAGGTGGGAGGATGGTGGGGCCGGGGACTGCAGGGTCAGAATTCTGGGCCCCCATGATCAGCTCTGGGGCAGGCACACAGGGGTCACGGGAACAGCCCGTCTGCCTGACAGCCCCGTAGAGTACAACCCTCGCAAGCCTGTTTCACAGGCGGGGAAAGCGAGGGCAGGTGATTTGCTGAGAACAAAGATTTATTCAGGCTTCTGGCTTCTAGTTCCAAGGTTCTGCTGGCAAGGACATACTCTGTGTTCCCCAGGTCACAGGCACCAGGGGCTAAGATGAAGCACATGTACCTCCTCCAAGCAGGAGTAACTATTGGGTTATTTAACTCACGTGTCACACATTCACTGAATCAAACACAAGGACCCCTGCCCCAAGCACAGAGCACAGGTATCCAGCCCTCCTTTCAGGAAGTGGCCGGAGAAGGCTTCATGGAGTGGCAGAGTCTCTGTTCTGTCTTGCAGGACAACAAAATGTCAGCCAGGCCAAGATGGGGACAGGTGGAGAGCGGCGAATCACAGAGGTAGGAAACAGCAGCACTCATCTGGGGACTGGAAGTGCTGGGAAGTGGGATGCAGTTGTATGGAAGGTGACAGGGCCAGGAAACCGGCAGGTGGGGGTGTGGCCAGAGACCAGGATGCAGAGGTGGGCAGGGCCAGGCCTGGTGTGAACCCTGGCGTCTATGTTGCAGACTGCAGTCCTGCTGCAAGGTGCACCTCTGCCCCACACCTGACTGCACCCCTCAGGGCTGGGGCCAGGGGCTTCTGCTCACCTTCCCCTCCAAGGAAACTGAGGCTCCAAGAGGCAAACTGACCCTCACGCATCATGTAGCTGGCTTGGTTTGTTTGTTTATTTGCTTCAGAACAGGGGATTGATCCCAGGGCCTTTGCACTGAGTTACACTCCCAGTCCTTTTTATTTTTTATTTCGAGACAGGGTTCTGTTAAGTTGGGAAGTTGCCCAGGCTGGACTGGAGCTTGTGATGCTCTGCCTCAGCCTCCCAGAATGCTGGGGTCCAAGGCATGCACCACCACACCTAGCTAGCTAGTGCCTGGTTTAGAAGGCAGGCTCTGCTTCGCAAGCCTGCCCCCCCCTTCTTTGCAATAGAAATGCATTAGCAAAGCTAGCTATTTAAAGGAAGCCCTGGAGCTAATCCTTGCGTAAAGGGAAAATCTTTAAGCAAAGCTAATAATCACCCTATAATCCAGCTGTTATGTAATTCTGAGTTTTAGGTACAGCACAAAACCCTTTGTGGGGGAGGTGGTTTGAGGAAGAAGGGGGAGGGATGGTGGGGGTTACCAGAGGGGTGTGGGGGGTGCGGGGTGTACTGTGTGGGGATACAGGCACTGCCACAGGAAGGAGCAGGCAGCCTGTGTTCCTGCAGCCCTGCACAGGAGCTCTTGGGGTTTGTGGGAAGAGGAGGCAGCTCAGCCTCTCTGGCCCCTGCAAGACTAAAAACACATCAGCCAGGCTGCTCCATGTTTTCCAAATATGAAGATCAAGAAAGGGAGTCAGCCCCGCTGCCCAGCATGGGGAACCGTGGGACCAGAGAATATGGTCACTTGCCACCCTGTGCCTGAGTCACCGGGACCGCAGCTGGCCCCGCCTGCAGTTGGTCTCCTGTATCAGATGCTCAGGCCATGGAGGCCAGAGCCACACCGTGTTCCTCCTTGTGCCCCAACACACAGCAGACTGCCAGGTAAACAGCAGGTGCTCAGTACGTGTGTTAAGAAGAAACTAAACCGGGCTCATTTTATAGAAATTAGACTCAGAAGAAGGCTAAGCTAAACCAAGCTCTTGACTGAAAGCGGGTACAGGGAAGGGAACAACAATGGTAAACCCTATTTACCAAGCACCTCTTGCATACCTTGGCGTTATGCTAATTCCAGGGAGTTCACCAAGAATTGTATATATCAAGCAAAGAAAAACTTCTATAAGTAAGTTAATACTAAATTCATTTTTTCCTCTTAATATTAAATTTATTGAGATACTATGAAATTAATACAAGTCACCATTGGCCTCTACAATTACAAGAGGTGCTCAAATCGGTGGCCGTGACCTTCCAGACATGTGTTAGTAGAGTAGGGAAAACTGCTGCTGAAGTGCGTATACTTTTTCTATTCTATTTTTTTCCCCAAGACAGGGTCTCACTATGTAGATCTGGCTAGCTTTGAACTCACTATGTAGCCCAGGCTGGCCTTGAACTTATGGTAATCCTCGTGCCTCAGCCTCCTGAGTGCTAGGATTACAGGCATGCGCCACCATTCCTGGGTACATTTTTGGGTAGACTCTGTAATTAGAACAATACACTTTTTAAGATTATACTTTTTAAACATTAGTAAGCTTTTTTTTTTTTGTACCAGGGATCGAACTCACAACCTTGCGCTCACCAGGCAGGCATTTGTACCACTGAGTTAAATTCCCAGCCCGCTTTTTAAACATTAGGTGTTAAACAATAGTATAGAACAATTTTGTTCTTATATTCTAGCCTTATATTCAAGGCAACTTGCACAGAGTGGGTGATAATGTATTCAAGGTTATCTAGCTGGTAATGCTAACAACAACTTGTATTCACTGAGAGCTGACCACGGGCCAGGGATCAGGCCTTCATGCCACTGAGACATCCCACAGGCCTTATTCGGTAAAGCCAGATGCTGTCCCGATTCTGATGCCACACCCTGCAGTGCACCCACCAACACGCACCCCACCCTTGCAGCATTTGGCATCTCACTGGGAAGTGACAGAACCCACACAGTCCAGGTAAAGCAGGGAAGACTCACTCGACTCACTTGTCACCATATTCATTAGGAGTGTCCGCCTGAAGGAGGCCCTAAGAAAGAAGCCCTGGTGGCTCACACCTGTAACCCCATGTTTCAGGAGGCTGAAGCAGGAAGAAAGATCTCAAGTTCAAGCCCAGCCTGAAAAACTTAGTGAGACCCTGTCTTAATATAAAAAATAAAAAGGGACCTAGGATATAGTGCAGTATGGGTTCAATCCCAGTACCCTGCAAAATAAAAGATCCCTTGCAAGTGCCCCTCCTTCCTAAAGCAGGCAAAAGAAAGCAAATGGGTGGACAGGAAGAGCTGGAGAAGTGAAACCCAGCTGCTTCCTGTTTAGCTCTGAGCAGCCCCCTCTTTCTGGAAGGGTACATATGCCACAGGAAGACCCCAGGATTTCAAGCCAGTCCATCCCCAACTTGGTTCCTGGCTGTCACCTAGCAGCTGGCACCTAAACCAGCCCGAGCCTCCACTTCACCAGCCAGCCGGGGACAACTGGGCGCCCCCTGCAGGCCCGCAGTTTTCCTGGAGATTCACAAAGCTGCACATGCGTGCACGCAGGACACCTGGGAGAAGGTTAAGAGTCACAGGACATATGGAAAAAGTGGCTACCTCGGACAGGTGGTGTAGGGGACCCAGGAGGACCAAGAGGAGAAAGTGACATACTAGTCCCTGCCTGTATCTCAGAGTGTGTGACTGTCCTCAATATCACTTTGTAAAAAATGAGAAGTGAAGTGGGTGTAAAGGGTGCACCTGTAATCTTAGCTGTGGGGAGGCTGAGGCAGGAGGACTTGCAAGCATGAGGCCAGTCTGGGCGGTTTAACAAGAGCCTGTCTCCAAAGTAAAATTTAAAAGGGCCTGAGCATGTAGCTCAATGTGTAGTGTTTGCCCAGTGTGTGCAAGGCCCTGGGTTCAATCCCCAGCACTTTAAAAGAGGAAGGGAAGAAGACAGGAAGGAGGAAAAAACATTTTTTGCATACACATGTAAGGGCTCAATTAATGGTGAGCAATACTATGAGTCACCTTGGAAGTCTGCCTCCTTTTGCTGGATAAGGTACAGCCAGCAGATACACACACCCCAGAGACCTCAGATGCTGCTTACACTCCAGACCTGTCCGGAAAGCACCGCTCTTGTGGAGGCCCCCAGCCTTCCCTCCATCTCCCTTCCCCACGCCCCAGAAATCTGCTCCCCAAACAAGCCCCTTCAGCTTGTTCAGCTAATGTATTCGAAAACCAAATTAGGGGGGGCCCTGGCTCCCAGGGAGGTCCCCCAGCCAGTTGCTAGATGCATGGAATTAGATAGCATCTCATGCTCAAATCCGATTAGGCCCACCCCCTCCTCCCTGCATGCAAAAGCCCACTTTCTAATCAATTTTACAAAGGGCTCTCCGCAGATATACACTAATGGTATTGAGCTGGGATCTTTAAACCAAGTCTTGGAGGAGTCTGCAGAGATAAAATGCACATACTGTATTAAGGCAGAAGCCTGTCGCCAGGGTGTCCTTCCTCGTGTGGAAAGACGAGGGTGGGGGCCCAGCCAAGTGTTCCCTAGAGACCAATGTCATCCTACACCACGAGCACCCATCTCAACTTCCCAAACCCTTCAACCTTAACCCACCCAACTCCTCCCGTGAAGGTCCCTTGCCTTTTAAGCTTTACTCTCTAGAGCCCCAATGAGTGAACCAGTAACTGCCACGGTCTCCCCCCAGTCCATGGTACCTAGACCAACACCCTATTGCCCCTGACTCTTGCACCGACCATCTGCATGGCTGCGGTCACTGGCTTGACTCTCTGGCCTGAGGTGACACGGGTGGCAAAGGGTAAAGGAGGTGAGAGTGCCTAACACAATTAGCTCTTGCTTCGCTTTCCTACAGTGCTGCTCACACCAAAGTTCGTTCTTTCTTTTTTTGTTTTTCTTTTCTTTTTGGTTTGTTGAGACAGGGTCTCTTTAAGGAGTCCAGTCTGGCATGAAGTCACTCTGTAACCCAGGCTGGCCTCAAACTCATGGCGATCCTCCTGCCTCAGCCTCTGCACCTGGGATACACAGTGCACTGTCGCACCACAGTTCTTGTCACTTCCTACTCACTGTGATGTTCACAACCACTGTGTGTCCTTCATGAAAGAGCTTCTCCGGCAAGTTCCGCACTTTCTCTCCTGCAGGTGCCTCCTGCACGGTGGGCAGCTGTGATCACTGCAAGCCTACTGTGCGCCGGCTCTGTGCAGCTGGAGCACTCAGTGCCCCCACGAAATGCTAGGATTTGGGGCTCATTTTTCAGCTAAGTTCCTGGAGGACAGGGACTGCCTCTGTCATCTTTGCATCTTCACAGAAGGTGTTTAATAGACGTTTGTGACAGAAGACTGACCCAGGGGAGCCAGCTGGCCTGAGGAGCCTGTGAACGGATTGTGTGCATGGGCAGGGCGTGGGGGGCTGGTGGTCCTTCAGACCTGCCTGGTGACTCAGCTCGAGCTGCTCTGCAGATGTGAATGCCTGCAGGCTGGTACACTGGAGATCAGCTGAGGCCTGAGCTCCACATGCCGCTTGGTGTCTGTCCAGGACCCTGCAGCGCCAACGGTCACCCACCCTGTGACTGCACAGGGGAATTTACAGGCTGCCTGACACAAGCAGACCAAGCTGAGAGGGTCTGCCTTGCTTTGGGGAAGTAAGTAATCCCCCTCCCCCCGGCCCCATCTGCACACACAGGGCCCATGGGCTCCCTGCTCAGCCTCAGAATCAGCACCTATGCCCCTTTCCCTGGGCATCAGGTGGGAATGTGGAAGCCCCACCCTCCCGGAAGCATCCCAGTCCCACTTCTGCAAAACATCATGGCTCCCAATCGTATTCAGCAACGTGGGCTTCAAGTTCAGTGTGAACCAGTCACAAAACCTCACTGGCCCAGCAAAACCCAAATCCTGTGCTGGGCCGCCTGTGTGGCTAGCAGTACCCACACTGAGAAACGAGGGAGGAAGGACCCTCCATACTCTCTCAGGGTGATTATCCGTCTACGCAGCATGAATGGCTTCTGACCACTACCTCTTATATTCGGCAAACTCTTTATGTTCAGGAGGGACGGGCACCATGCTAAGCAAGGTGCATCTGAGGAAAGTCTGGAATGAAGAGAGAGGAATCGAAGGCCATCTGCAGCACGAGGCGAGGCCCCTGTGGCAGCAGGACAGAGGTTTCAAAGTCCTCCTGCAGATTAAGCGAACTAAGTAACAGCCAGCGATCCAGAACCCCGCCCTGAATCCGGGCTTCACCCCACCCACCACTCGGCTGCCCCTCAAGACCCTAGACTCCCCTCCACCACTCTGTGTTTCTCCACAGCTCCCTCCTGCCCCTTCCCTGCTCCGACACCCCCTGGGCATGGCAGGGCTGCCGTGTGCCCACTTGGCAGTAGGGCACAGAACCTCTGGCCTGGGAATTTTTCCAAAGATCTTCACTTTTTTTTTTTTTTCCTTTTGAGACAGGGTCTCACTGTGTAGTTCAGACAGCCCCTGAACACACTATATAGCCCAGGCTAACCTTGAACTTGGGGCGATCTTCCTGTCTCAGCCTTCCTGGGATTACAAGTGTGTACCATCATACCCGGCTTGCAAGTTTGAAATATGCAGAAAAGTTTTTTAAATACAGAAAGGAAAACTGCAATAACAACTTTTTGGGTGGTATTAGGGACTGAACACAGGCCTTCACACTGAGTTACAACCCCATTTCCCTTTTTATTTCTTATTTTGAGACAGTCTAAATCAGTAAATGGCCCAGACTGGGCTTGAACTTGTGATCTTTTTGACTCAGCCTTCTGAATGCTGGAATTATAGGTGTGCACCACCACACCTAGCTACGAAATTAAAATTTTTATATGTTTAATGAAACAGTCACAAAGCACAACATGACGTTGTGTTAATATTATATTCATAAAATAATTTGTGGGTTACTTTTTTTTTTTTTTGCTGTTCTGGGAAACAAATTGAGGGCTTTCACACTCAGCTACATCTCTAGCCCCTTTAAAATATCTTTATTTTGAGATGAGGTCTGGCTGAGTTACTAAATTGCTCAGGCCAGGCTCAAGCTTGTGCTCCTCCTGCCTCAGCCTCCTGCTGAGATGACAGGCATACACCACCAACACATCTGGCTGAAGGCTAGTCTTTCTCAGTAAGAATTTCCTAGTTAGCTTGAGGTTTGCCAAGCCTATTTAAACCACAGCCTATTTAAAGTCAAGGAGTTATCTGCATCTAAATTATTCCAAATAATTTTGAAAATTTCTCTCTCTCTTTTTATTTATTTATTTTTGGTCTTTTTGAGACAGGGTCTCACTATGCCATTCAGGCTGGCCTTGAGCTCACTTTGTAGCCCAGACTGGTCTTGAACTTGCAGCGATCCTCCTGCTTCAGCCTCCCGAGTGCTGGGATTACAGATATGCACCACCACGCCTGGCTAAATTTCTCAATTTGTACAGTAAAATTAAGTCAGTCCACGCTGGCCTTACACTCATATCACCCGGACTGGCTTTGAATTTGTGGTTGTCTTTCTGCCTCAGCTTCGGTAGTGCTGGGCTCTCTTTCTAGGCCAGGCTAAGGTATTTACCATATATACTATGACCTGAATCTGTGAAGACCTTAACAGCTACGGCTGTGAGCTTCATGGCCTGGTGCTAAACTGTGAGAGCAGCAGGGTCCTTGTCTCTGAAGCAGGATGACTCCGGGGACCTGGGCAGGAAGTGGCAGCACTGCCTAAGGACCAGCACAGTCAGTGGACAGAATAACCACACGGCTGGCACAGGCGAGCTGTGAGGCAGCACTCACAGCTATGCAGTTCTTTTCCACCTGCACCTGCGAAGCGGAGCAGGGCTCCCCGGAGGGTCCTCTCCCCACCCTAGGGAAGGCCTGCCCTGTCCCTGAGTGGCTGCTCTTCCAGGCAGCACAGGATGGAGTAAGGAGTGGTCGCCAAAGGACAGGGCCAGGGTTGAGTGCTGGAGTGCGGCACTCATAGGGTAGGTGACCGCCAAGGTCCCCAGGTTTCCATGGTGACATCATGGTAAGGCTGGGAGGCAGAGAAGTTAAATTTTAAGGGAGGTTTACTGGCCTGGCCACAAAAAGCCACTGCAGATTCCTGGCTTTGTCCAGTCCCATAGGTGTCTGCTGACCTCCCCCAGGTCCACAGATGCCCTGGAAGCATTTCACCTCTTCTGGACGTGGACTCCAGGTCCACGGTGGAGCTTCCAACTGCCTCCCAAGAAAACTGGCAAGGTAACTGTGCCATGGTTCGCTGGCTGTAGGCACTGGGCCTCCTCCATCCTGAGGGCCCCGCCAGGCGCAGCCAAACGGCTCCTGAAGCCTCAGGCTAAGGCCTCCAAGATGAGCACACACAGGTGGCAGGTGCAGGGCCAAATGCCTGGGCCACTGCTTTACTAAATACTGCCCCCAAAATGCCCACATCCAGCAGGTCTGTGCCCTTCTAAGGAGCCTTTCTGTCCCTGGATCGCCCATGCCAGACCCCTGCTGCTAAGGAATGGCCATTCCAGGTGGTTTACTGGCCATGGGACACACCTATCTTCGGGCCACACCTCACTTGTCATACCTGAGTTAAGGGCCAACAAAGCAACTCAGAGGTCTAATTTGATCCCAAATGACTTCTTGTTTTTAGGAAAAACACCACACTCAGCAGTAAGTATATTCAAGTGGCTGAGGAGGAATTCTTGCCAGATGTGATTGACAAGGATATAAGTCTAATTAAATATGTTCAAAAGTGCTATGTGATACAAGAATATATTTACCCTGGGTTTGCAAGTACACAGGCCTAAGCTGTCACATTGCTTACAGGCACCTTGGCACTAGGTCCCTAGTGAGCACTGGCTGCTAAAGACAGACACAGGCAAGTGTACGCACTTGCATGCACGCACATATGTGCACGCACTCACACACTGAGAGTGCTAATGCAAAATCAGATGCACCATGTTTGTCCACTTCACACATAGAGCATGCTGGGTATTTCAGAGACCCAGACTTGTCCAACTCCAACCAATTATTGGACTAGAAGGTCCTGAGCCCACTCGGTTGGGTCTTGCTGCCTGTCGCCACACCCACCTGCCTGGCATTCTTAGGGACTACCGTGAAAGCACCCAGCCCTCTGGAAGCAAGTAAAACACAGTGAGTGAGCTGGCTGGCTGTCACCGGCATGGCCGTGACGGCGCAGGACATGTTGAGCCTGTACTCTTCTGCCTTCCCCTCTGGATGAGAAGCACTGGGCCAATACACACTCTTCCCTAACAGCTTCACCCTCCCACTATTCCCTAATCTTGCCTCTTTCTCTTTTGCCACTAAAAGCCACCCCCACCAGTTTTGGGCTTCCAGATAAAGAGATCAATTCCAAACCTCTGTTTCCTCTGCCCTTCACGGTCTCCCAGCCACAGTGGGGATCTCGGTGGTCCAATGATTATGGACACTGCTCTGGAGTCAGACAGGCCTGGGTCCAGTCCTGATTTTCCTCTTGCCAGGAAGTCCCACCAACCCTCATGCCGGTCATGCAACCCACGTTCCTAGCTCAAAGGGTGGTTGGAAAGATCAAAGATCATGCGATGCACTTAGCACTGAGCTGGCATTGAACAAGTATTGGACAAAAGCAGTCGAGTTAAGAACTTCCAGAAAGTCCTCTCTGAATCCCTTCACTTCTGGATGTACTTGGTCATGACAGTGCATGGCCACTTCTCGGTCATGATTTGACACAGCAGAGCAGAGGTCAGGGAGGGGAGAGGCCCAAGAGGCCAAAGCCAAATGTCTGCAGGGGCAGTTACAGCGCAAAGTTCTGAGGACCACTGATGTCCTGTCTGTATGATGTTTCCAAGGTCCTGTTGCCCAGGTGTTGTTTCTAGAACTCAGTTTGGTGGTACTTTAATAGGTATCCTGTCCCTGTCCCCAGGAAATACTATGGGGTCAAAGAAGTAAGGAAAACATCTGGATGAACAAGTCAAATAGGTTTCCTTCCTGCAGGACTCCCTACACTCATTTTATTTATGTATTTATTTATTTTTAGTACGGGGAATTGAACAAAGGATCTCGTGCTTGCAGGCAGGCCCTGTGCCACTAAGCTTAATCTCCAACCCTATTTATTTATTTTTGAGGCAAGATCTTACAATGTAGTGCAGGTTGACCTTGAACTCACTATGTAGCCCAGGCTAGCTTCAAACTTAGGGTGATCCTCCTGCTTCAGCCTCCTAAGTGCTGGGATTGTAGACTTGCACCCCAGACTTTTAATACACTAACATCAAGGCCTAAAACAAGGCTAAAGTCTAGAGAGCCCCCCAAACTCATTTGACTGCTTTGATGGTTAATATATGTCAAATCCACTGGGCCACAGAGTGCTCAGATATTCGGGCAGATGTTATTCTGGGCATTTCTAAGATGGTACTGTTGGATGGGATTAACATTTAAATTGTCCAATTAAAGCAGATTGTCCTTCCTGATGTGAGTGGGTCTTATCCACTCAGCTGAAAGACTGAAAAGGCTGACTCACCCCCAAGAAAAAGCGAATCCCTCCTGCCGACAGCCTTCAGTCTGGGACCTTGGCTTTTCCCTGCCTTCACACTGGAACTGAAACATTGGTCTTGCTGGCTTCGTGTCTGCCAGCCCTCGGACAGAAGCAGCACCACTGGTCTCCAGGGACTCCAGCTCCCCCACTCCCTACAGGTCTTGGGACACTGCAGCCTCCACAATCATATGACGTTCAGGGACTCACACCTGTAATTCCAGCACTCTGGAAGGCTGAGGTAGGAAGATGATGAGTTCAAACCCAGCCCGGATAATTTACCAACTGAACAAGACTGTGTCTCCAAATTATTATTATTGTTGTTATTATTAAATTTTTTTTTGGTACCAGGGATTGAACTCACGAGCTTGCCAGGCAAGTGCTTATGCCACTGAGCTAAGTCCCCAGCTCTTATGTCTCCGAATTTAAAAAAAAAGGAAATTAAAGGGCTGAGGATGTAGCTCAGTGCAAAGGTTCTGGGTTCAATCCTTAGCAATGCAAAGCAAACAAATGAACAAACCTGATTATTGATTCCTTATAATAAATCTCACTCATAAACATACCTTACCTGTAGCTCCATATCTGTCTCTATTGCCACACCCCTTATCTTGGGCTGTTTCCTAGAGGACTTTGGAGAGACTCCTTCCAGGCACACACTTGCACACTGCGTGCACCCCACACACACTTTGAGGGAAGCTGCCCAGGGGTCAGAATTCAGGCAGCCTACAGACTTCTGCTCCCCACCTACCCACCACTCAGCTTAGACACTGGGGCACCGTGACCGACTCCACCACCCCATCTGTCAGGCCTCTTTCATTCAAAGTCTGGCAGGCCAGGAAGAGCAGAGTATCATGCGGACTGTACGCTCTTTGGTGGTTGACAAACCCCAGTCTCTGCATTCGTGCTTTCTCCGCTCAGCCCTCCCACATGGATGCTGGGTTGTGCTGGGTTCAGCAGCCTGGATCTGAGCTTCAATCATGACTAAGGGGGAAGCGGACCTTTCTCCTCACACAGTGCCTGGTGACTCCCTGCAGGTGGCCAGACCTCAGGGACAGGAGCGCCAGGCTTCCCCGCAGCTCAGCCAACCTAGACAGGAAGTCCCTGTGTTTTCTGAGCACGCTGCACACAAGGGCAGGCCCAAGAGAGGAGAATTCCTGGAGCCATCCCCTGATGCACAGCAAGTGCAAACACTTGTTCCCTGTTTCCCCCTTCTTCTCCCTTCTTACAGAGCCTTGAGGTCCAGCTGGAGGACATCTGGCTTCTAGTTTCTGAGTTCTTAGCCAGGGAGTCCCCATCTTTCAATCTCACGGCACATACCCCCGTTCTGTCCTATTATCACCCACTCTGGGGACCAGTGTGGGCCTACCAGTCAAGTGAGACTTACAAAGGGGAAAAGACACTTCGTATAGTCATTGTTTCACAACACACCCAAATGAGAAGACCAAAGGGCTAAGCTGGGGTGCAGCTCAGCTCGGGGGTACAGCACTTGCATTGCATGTTCAAAGCCTTCCTCAATTCCAGGCCATGGGATAATAGTACAAGAAAAGGGGAAAGAAAAGGGAAAGAAGACCCCGCTCTGGTATCTCCCACTGCCAAGCTAATTCTTAAGAGCAAATTATGTCCCAGAGCAGGAGAGATTGTGTGTCCCTCTGCGCTTCTGTGATAGCTACTCTTGTGCACTCTGGCTAGCCGGGTCCTCCTAGGCAAAGCAGCGTGGGTTCTGTTGCACAGTTTGCGGGTTTGGCTGGGGAGATGGGGAAGTGACAGGCGTCGTGCAAGTCACTGCTTATTCTGTATGGAGTAGGGCCTGGCCTTAACTGATGGCTGCCTCGATGGCCCACATTCTCCTGGGAAGCTAACCCCACGTTCCCACAAAGTTGGCTCCACAAAAGGGGGACAGCTGGTCAGATCAGCCAGGTGTGACTGTGAAGTCAGAGCCCCGTGGTGACCAACTGATATTTATACACCCCGTGAGCGCTGTCCCCTTCAACATGGTCACCTTGGGCCTCTCCTCCCCGTCCCCAGTGAAGCTGCCTGTGGTCACAGCACTTTTGCAGCTCCTCTTGGGGCCAAATTAGGTGAGAAATAGTCACAGCCTCATTTTCTTTGTAAGCAAAATCCGCTGTGTTCAACTTTGTCACCCAGCTAATTTCTGAGACTTGCCTTCAAATGACCTTGGCTGCATTAAAAATTAAATCCACCCCTAAAGGAAAGAGACTCGCCACCAGCGAGGATATTCAGACTATGTAGAGTCTGAAGGGTGTAACGTGGAGGGAGAACAGGGCACTGCTAGATCCGGCCCACAAGCACACAGAGGCAGAGAACTCTGGCCCCAGAGCTTATAGAACCATTTCAGTCTTGGCGCTACCACAAAGGCCTCGGTCTCCACCCCAGGGAGCTTCCTGTAGGACTGCCAAAAGCACCGTGCTATAGTGATACACTGTGTCAACCTGAACAGTTTAGAAGTTTAACTGAGACTCAGCAGGGGGCCGGGGTTCTTAGTTTGTAAACATTCTCATCCTGAGCAAAGGAGGGCAAGGAGATTGAGCGTTATCCTGGGGGAGGGTGGGCTGTGTACTATATTAGAAGAGGTTTGTTTTCTCCTTTTGCTCTGGCTGCTGCCTTGAAGTGTTGTCCCAGTGCTATGCTACCCCTGCCTTGGAGCAGCTGATTATGGGCTGAAACCTCCACAACAGTGAGCTAAATAAACCTTTCCTTCTTTCATTTTGGGTGTTTCGTATTTTGCTCCAGCAACAAGAAAAAAGTAACCAAGACAATGGCCTCTTATCTATTTCAACAAAGATGTGTGCAGTGACTTAAAGAACCACCGTGGAACTGCCCCATCTTGTCCCTTCGCACACAGCCACGCTGACCCTTCCCTCTCAGAAGACTGCATCTGCTCTTTGCAAAAAAGGCCAACTAGATCCAGGGACACAGAGGGACCTGGAGGTGACTTTGGTCCCCAACTTGCTGACCTCAGCGAGACAGTCTAGGTCTCAAGATCTATATCTGGAATTCAAGTGTGATGCCCAGAGACACCCCCTATTCCCGACTCAGGCCACTGGCCAGACAGCTGCCTCGAGTCCCGTCCCTGACCCTTTTCTTTGGAAGCCCCACCTTCCATCCCCGCCCTCCACACAAGAGAGCTGAGGAGAGGCTGCCAGCAGCAAAGCGGAGACCACCAGCTTCTCGGCTGCCTGTGAACGCTGACAAAGAGGAGAAAAGCAGGAAGAATATGGGTGCCACCGCACAGGGGCCTGGGAGGCAGATCTGCATTCAAATCCTGACCTTGACCATGCGCTCTGTGACGTTGGGGATGATCCTCAGCCTCTCTAAGCCCTGCACTCAGCGGCGATACGAGGAAAGGGCATGTGCTTGCTTTGCCCTGCACTTGTGAGATTCAAACCCACGAGTAGGTGAAGTGTGCCACGGTGTGCCTGGACAGTAGAGCACACTTAAGAGATGTGCAGTTACAGTTCCCAACTTCCAACAGCGCAGCTGGCCTGGGAGGCACAGTATGGATCTGAAGTGCAAAAGGAAAAGTGTGAGAGGCTGTCCTGGGCCCCACACGAGCCCGCTCTGGGAGATATGAAACAGGGGTGCTTTTGAAGGTACAAAGTGATGTCCTCAGCAGGTCCCTTTCCATTTGCATCTCTCTAGTGATGGGCAGCTCACTCCCTCACAGACAGTCCATTTCTGCACACTCAACATCCAGCTTAATCAAAGACTTTCTCTTTGGCCCCACGTTCATTTGTCCCAATTTTTGCCCAGTTTTTGCCCCTGTAACTCTACTTAGGAATTCCTCGAAGGTGAACAACCCCTGCCGTCTTCACTGAAAGGACGCACGGCTCTGTGATTAAAGCTGAGATTCCCAGGGCTGAGGTCAAGCTAAATACATCTGCTGACCTCACCCCTGGGCGGGGTACCTGGCTCTGTGGTCATTTGTGAGGGAGGTGTCAGGCCGCAGAGGGGGGAATTCAGCGCTCGGCAGTCAGTTCTGCAGCCTGGCTGCCTGTGGACCTGGCCCGCTGGCTGCAGTGCACAGGGTCTTGGCTACTTGGACCTCCTGGTCAGACAAGGCCCCTAGAGACATCCCTAGGATGGGGAGGTCCTAGACCCCACACTCAGCCTCTAAAGGAGCATGACTGTGACCTTGAATCCCGAGGAGTAGTAATAAGAAAGTCACCTGGCACGGTTCTCTTTTACATGCCCCAACTGAAGGAATTGGTGTTAGAAGATGCAGAAAAGCCAGATGGCACTTCCCAGGGTCAAGGTCCACATGGAGAGAAGCCCAGGGCCCTTTTCTTGTCCTTTCCCACATCGGTCTGTGCCAGTGTAGCTGGCATAGGAGGACAAGAGCCCCTGGAGACAGAAGATTAATGGCCTCCCAGGCAGGTGAGCAGCCGCCCCCTCTCCAGGCCCATCCTCCACGGCTCCCCAGCCTGACTGGCTTCGTGAGGCATGGCGGGAACCTGGCTGGGCATCTGACCTTCAGCAGCAAGCAGAGCCCCACAGCCAGGGCCCTCAGTGCCAAAGGCACCAAGCCTCCGGGCTAAGTAAGCCCTGGCGGGGAGGGCGGGGTAGAGCTGCTGCTAAAGTGGGGCTGGGAGGTGGCAGGGGAGTAGCTGGGCAGGGGGCCCAGCAAGGATGGAAGCCAGCTTTGGGGGGGCCCTCTGCCCGAGCACTGGCTGCCAGGTTTGCATAAGGATCCCTGTTCTTTGAGGTTTCTTAGAAGGATTTATCTGTTTGCTTGCTTGCATATACTTGGCTGGCTTGCTTGGTTTCCTTTTTCTTTTTTAGCTTTTGCATCACAGGGGATTGGATCCAGCAGTGGCCCCCAGAAGTACTGAGCACGGCTCAGGGTGGGCATTCAGCAGATGCTGACAGGTACCACTGTTGTCATTTGCAGCAGGAAAGGAAAAAACTGTGATATTGCCCTAGAATGACAGTGGCAGAAATAAGGGGCTAGAAAGAAAGCATGACGGGAAGAGCCCAGAATCGGAGGTACTGGTTTAGCCTGGAGGGGTTGAGGCAGCTGTCACAGACAGTCTCTGTGCTGGGCCAGGTGGCCCGGAGCTGAAGTCCTACAGAATTGAAAGAGCTCCTGTTGAAAAGGCTGCCAGAGGGGGACCTGCCAGAGGCCCCTGTGGGCACCCAAGTACTCCTACCCTCCAGGAGGAGCTCCGGGTTCCAGGCTCTGGAGTGTCTGGGTGCTGGGGCACTCACTGCTGCCTAGTCCTGCCCCCGTACCCCCAGAGCCCCAAACACTGCAGTTGTGCACCTGCCCCTCCCTCTACCTGCCAATAGTCCGGGCCTGTCTCTGGCTGCTGGGGGTCCCAATTCTCTAAGACTGCTCTGATCCCAGGTGACATTTTTCCTTGTAATAAAAATACTTAGCGTATATCTTTCTTGTTTTATTTTTGTGAGACAGGGTCTTGCTATGTAGTTCAGGTTGGCCTTGAACTCACATATATACCTCAGGTTGGCCTCGAATTCATGACAATCCTTCTGCCTCAGCCTCCCAAGTGTTGAGCCTCCAGGCCTGCACCACCATGCCTGGCTCTTAGCACAATATCTTGATGTCGTAAAGCACAACATATTTTAGATAACCACATTTACAGATCCAAATAAGAGATCCACTGCCATACCTTGCTCCACTCCACAAAGGCCTTTGTTTGCACTTTCTCTTCTTCCTCCCTTCCTCGCAAGGGGACACTTAACACAACATGGACAGGCGCCAACAGGCACCTCCAGCTAACCCCAGGCCTCCACATAGCTGTCCTGGGGACAGGGCTTTGTGGCAGCCTCTTCAGTCACACCACTCTTCTCAGCGGCTGTAGCCCTTTCTCAGCCCAGGGCCTGAGGGACTGTTACCCTCAGATCATGTTTAAGCACAAGAAAAGTGGTCGGAGGGCTGGTATGTAAAGAAATGGTAGATTTCCTAGTTCCCTGAGCTTCTGAGCTACTTCAGGGGGCCTGGCTTGGATTTGCATCGGGTTCTTCAAATGGACCCACGGTGTCACTGTGGGCTGCTCTAGAGCGTTGGCTGAGGCCTCCTCCTTGGCACCGCCATAGACTAAAGAGATCAAACACGAGGCAGCAGCAGTCTCCTTTGTTCCCAGCACCTCTCTGAGGTGCTGCACACCAGCGATGCCCCCAGACCCACCCACAGAGGCCCTGAGAATCCAGCGACCTTGGGCCCTCTCCCTCCAATCTTCTCCTGCCAGCTAGGCCTTGGCCAGGGCTCCCCGGGTGTCTGCGAACACAGGACCCCAGCGGTTCACTTTCCCTGGGCATCCTGAACCAGCAGCTCCAAG
>PVJX010024014.1:0-28584 GCA_004027295.1 Dolichotis patagonum | reverse complement strand
TATTTTTTAGACCACCTACCCTCAGGAGTTGAGATGCAGGTAGGAGAAGATGAAGGGAGAAGGGTGTGTTCTAGATATAAACCTTCAATTAATCTCTATTTTTAGTCCTACTTCTCATTCCTACTGTCACCATCATTGAGAAGAACACTGGGAAGCAAAGAAGAGGTCTTCCCAGGCACCTAGCATTTGCTTCTACAGCACCATTGAGGTGATTTGTGACCATGTTTCTCACTTTTTTTCTTCTATCAGCATGCTCCATCCACTTTATATTGCCTAGAAATCTAATGAACTTCCTCATATGTCACACTACCCCCACACCACCCTTATTGTTATAGGTTCATTTTTTAATATTTCTGTATTATTCAATTCCAGGGAGATCTCAAGAGCGTAGGAAAGTGAATACACACACACACACACACACACACACACACACACTTAGGCTGCCAATTTAAATCAGGAACAAAATGTACTCTGATTTGAGAAAACCAAATATATCCTGAATAATTTAACTTTTGTTTTACATATGAGAAAACAGAGACCCAAAGAGTTGAAGTCACATTTCTATTTCCGACATTTTATCCTGGTGTGTCAGGACAGTGAAAGTGGAAGAAATGATTTGAATAATGAAAAATTTGAATTGAAAAACAAATTTGAAGAACCATGTGATAAGATTACTTTCAGCTTATGTGAGTTCAACTAAACTAATAACTCAGATCCCTTGGGGAGCTGCCAAAATGCAGACTTCTAAAATCCAGAATAATTTGGAAGGACTATCCATGCATGCTTTGCAAGTAGATGAGTACTTTTGGTGTGCTTTAAAATTCACTGTTCCTATGGTTCAGTTAAACATCCCTGTGCTGTCATGTTTGCGCCATTTTCCTGTTCACTGCTTATCACAGGTTTTAATGCACAGGTGTAAATGTGTTATTTTAATTTACCTCTTAAGTCCCAAGTCAGGAAGGCAAGAAGTTAGTCATGGTTGCTGTATATGCAAGACAGAGACTTCCTTCTCCAGCCCAGGAAAGGGGAGAAGGAAATGTGTGGGCATTTCACACACTCTGTGAGCAGGGCTTTGAAGCTGGATAAGGTCCTGTATAACTGGAAGAGACCCATCCCTCAATCCTGGTTGCCTGGCATCTGAGTCCCTTTAAATCAGACTGGCAATTGCTCTGGGCTTACTGCAAAGCAGTGCATTTAACAAAACAAACACAGGTTCCATTTCACATGCAAGTAAATATTTTCCCTAAGTGATTAGCACCCAGGCTAATAATTACCTCATGTGATGCTTTTAAAAGCTGACTATGCATATTTATAGAAAATGATTATTATCACAATACTAGGAGCTCATTAATCCACAAAAGCACATGTGAGAACATTCCAAAGTCAATGTAACATTTGCATGCAGTAAATACCCATCTGCTTTGAAAGCTGGTATGGTGATGCTTGAACATTCCACAGGTAGAGAAGCCCTTTGAATGAGGACTGCAAATAGTCCTGCTGGTTCAGAGTATGGCCTTGAACATCCCCATTCTTTCCAAGCATAGCATTTCCTGCACACATCTACCTTCTCTCTCTCTCTCTCTCTCTCTCTCTCTCTCTCTCTCTCTCTCTCTCTTTCTCTCTGTCTCACACATACACACACACACACACCCAACAGAATTTAAGGACTAAAATGCCATACATTTTTAAAAATACCAGTTTCACCCAGAGCTGAAGTTCCCACCCTCAGATGGCTGAAACTAGGCCCCTTGGGTGACCTTCTAAGAGATCACTGTATCCTTGGAAAGTTCAATTTTGGTGAGGCATCAGTAAGTTGAAGAATTAAGCTATTGAAGGTGCCACTAGAATGTGGATGCACAGAGGGGTGATCTACTTGTAGGCATTAATTTTGTAGTGAGCAGGACCTTGAGAAGTCAAGATGAGAATGAAATTGTCTCACCAGCAGCCAAGTAGAGCAAAGAAGCCTTGTGGAGCTAGCAGGAAATCTTGGGCACACAGGGAGGAAGAGGAAAAATGAACACATTCTGTCCTGTAAGTCAGAAGCTGGAAGTCGTGGGTTCTAACCTGATTTATCATGAAACCTTGAACAAGTTGTTTGATCAAGTGGGCTCAGGTTAGAATAAACTGTAAACATTTAACCTGCTTTATGATACCGAAGATAAATTATTATGTATCTCCTACAATACTCCTCAGTTGTGTAGAGAATAGTCCCCCTTGTGAGTTCACAGACCTCCATCTCAAACACACCACCACCAGCCTCCCCTACCACAGGGTCTTATTTGTCTCTGAACATCAGGAGCTAAACTCTGTAAAAAGTGCTACTTATTCCCTCAACTTCCTGCCTCCTCACTAGAACTGTTCTTCTCAAGGACATGATGGCCTCTTGGAAGGTAATCCCAGGTGCATGGACTACAGCCTCACCCTGCAACTCTCTTCCCTTTGGGTCCATGACTCATTTTTTCTCTTTTTTTTTTTTCCCTGTTCTTAGGCCTTTTCTTCTGCATTTGGGCTCCTCTTCCTATACTTACTTCTTTGTGCTGGTCCTCATGGCTGTGAGTCAGTCCTCTATGCTTTGGAGGTTGCACATAGATTTAGTTGTCTTTTATGTACTGGTGACTCCCAAATCTGTATCCCCAGCTCAGGTCACCCTCCTGAGCTCCAGGCTCAGTTACGCAAGCAACTTTTGGACCTTTCCATCAGTGGATCCTTTAGCCTCTCAAATCCCTTTTACTCAAACAGAACTTGTCTCTCCTTCCCTCAACCAAGGCTGCTCCTATGATCCCTCCTGTTGAGAACTCTGTGCTCAAGGAGTGTTTATTAGTCCTATTTCTAAGTATCCTTTCTACCCTATTGCCCCTTCTACACAAGAGCAGCCAGTGTTTCTCAACTGGTTTGTTGCTGTGCCTGTTTACTGTTCTCCCAGATTTCAGCACCTCCCCATTCACCCTCTTCACGTTGCCACCACACTGTGGGGTTGTTTGATGGTTTGTTTTTAACTAAAAATCTAATCTTAAAGTCACTCCTTGCCAAAAATCTTTTCATATTAGATTGTTTGTTTTCCCTTGGATTTTTCTTTTTTGGTGCACAGCTCCCATTCAATATACTACTGGTATCAAATCTGTGAATTTCCTTTAGGGAATGCTGCCTCCCTTACCCCTCAATCTCATCGCATTTCCTGGAGGGTAAGATGTAGCATGTCACTTTGCCTTAAATAAGCTTCACCTCATTTCACTCTCCTGGTCACAGTGCTGTTAAGAGACGGGTCATTCAAACCAAGCCAGACCCTAGGCTTTAGTGCGAATTAACCGAAAGAGGGTTTGTTGATCTTGAACCTGGAGGTACAAGGCTGGAATACTTGTGGCCTCCATGTGGAGCTAAAGGAAGAAACCAGGTTTTAGAAGGGAGAGTGCTGAGCTGAGATCATCAGGCCAGGTCCCCATGATTTGGGCTGAAGCCTGAATTTTGTACTTACCTAAAGCCACCTGACCATACTAGTTTTCAATAACAAGTGCCACTAATTGTTTTTTCTGCTAAGCCAGCAAGGTTGTTACTAAAACACACTCAGTGGTTCTCCAGTGCCTGGGAGATAAAGCCCAAATTCTTTAGTGAGACTCGCAAGGCTCTTTGTCACCCTGGCTTTGTTTTCCCTCCAGCCTCATCTCTTCACTGGCTGCCTCACCCTTGACGCTCCAGCGAGATGGAACTCCTTCTAGCTCCCTGAACACAATTTACTGCTTTATTGTAATTGCTTTTAATTGTCCATCTCCTCTGGGAGACTGGCAATGCCTTAGGAATAGGACAGTGTTTAGTTTATTCACTCCTCTAGCCCTAGATCCTAACAAGATGCTTGGAGTGTTTGGTGCTTAATAAATATTTGTCCAATGGATATTTTTATTAAATGTCATTTATTTGATTAATTTTTTCTTGGACTAAATCTCATTTAATTAACTTATTCAACATCTGCTCTGTGTCAGAAGTCAAGATAAAAATAGTCTTGGACTTCAAATAGTTTATGGTCATTGGGAAAAATAAGGAAATAATGATGTTATATGATATTATATAATATGATTTCTCTCTAATTGAGATATACATACTATATAATAGAAGAATGAGGAATAATGTCTCCTAACATTTCATGGGGAATTCAGAGATGTTAGAAAAGGCTTCATAGGGAAGGTAGTGCTTGAGATAGCCATGCCAGCAGCAATACTGACAATGATAGTGACACTATCACAAGCACAGTGGTAATCATTTTGTAGTCTGTATCTCATTTAATTGTCAGGACCACATAGATTGTTATCCTCACTATCAAATAGAGAAAATAAAAATTGAAGAGGAAAATGCCTTTCACAAGGCCATTTGCCAAGAAAATGATCAAGTCGGGGACTTGGGCCAGGCTGGTAGGTAAGGGAGAAAATTCCAAATAATGGCAAGATTCTCCAAAAAATCAAAGCAGGGGTACCAATCTAATCTTTAATATTTTGATTTTTGGTCTATCCATCATAGATTTTTAAAACTAATTATGATGAGCAAAACCACTATTGAGATAAAATACTAAATAATCTTGATTAGTGAGCTTTTACTGCATGAGTGGCTCACTTGGTTTACCCTTTTCCTAACTTAGAGCATCGTGGTGTTTGGGACACCACAATAGTACAGGACCATAGACATGATGATGGCAGAAGGAGATGAGACATAAATAAGGATGGATAGGTGGGTAGGGCCGTTATGGGGAGCCTGGGTTTATGTCATGGCAGAGTAATTTTCTTTCAGAGAACAGTTGTTTCCAAATTTCAATAATGGATGAATCTCTTTTAAATGGAAAATAATTCTCAATGACCCCTCTGCCAGAGTTTCTTAAATTATTTTCATCGTATGGTTGTTTATGGACGGACATAATGGAGATATAAATTTTGTACAAGTATAAGCTTACATTTGCAAATAAAACACAAACAAGATATAAACTAACACTATTAAAATTAGTGGCTAAAATTTTGTGTGATGGCTGACATTCATTTGCCGAAAGCAAATTTTTGCTTATGTACGAATATGACATGACTATTGCTTTGACCACCAGAACCATTTACTGCAAATGCTGAATTTCTATCTGCCAGGTAGAGGACTGGTCACTTTTTTCGAGAACTTCTGTCCTGCAAAGCTTTCCAAAAGGGGTCTTCATTTAGTTGGGGTCAAAGCCTTGACATTTTTATATCAGCATTGTTTCTCATTGGTTGCTACAAATACAGTGGGTAATCTTGGTGCCAATGTGATGGCAACACAGAAGTGAATATGGAGTGGGTGCAGGTATTTATCATTCAAATGATACAGAATGTGAAAAAACTGACCTTAAAAATCTCTTTGTGGTGAAAAAGTTTGAAAAATAATGCTATAGACCATGGAGTGGGAGGAACATTGAGGGATTTTCAGTAGATGGGTGTGCTTGAATGAGGTCTCTCTTGACAATGTGGTTTGTTAGAGTGATGGAAACTAGCAGTAATCCAGGAGAGCAATGGCAAGTGTTTGAGCCTAAACATGGAGTGACCCTAGGAACAGTTGAATGATGATGAAGAGATAGACTGGCAGGGATGAGAGATTGACTGGACCTGAGCACTGATGGCTTGGATGGTGAGTAAAAAAGGGCACTACTATGAGGGGAAATTTCAGAAGGTTTTGTAGGAGGCTGTGTAGCCTTGTACATTCTGAACTTCGGTGCCTGTGGAGCATGTAGGAAATGCTGTCTAGGAAAATGAAGAGTGCTCAGACCCAGAGATGGAGAGGAGCATGGACCAGCACAAACACTAAGTGAATGTTCTTAGTTCCCCTGAAATCCAAAGGATGGGCCTTGGGGGTTGATGGATCTTGTGACAGATAGGCCAATATTTGTTAGAGGGTAGTTAATGTATCTTTCTATGGAGAAATTCTTTGGCTTCCATCAAATTCTTTAAATTGTCTAGGTCCCTTGAGGGGATGGAGTGCTAAAGAAACAGTCCTGGGCAACAGTGACAATGCTGGGAGGCACAGAAAGATGGCCTGTGGAAGGGAGAAATGGTCAGAGTGGCAAGCATTGGGAGGGAGCAGCCAGGGGTCCAACACAGAGAGGAGAGAGAGCAATGGTGTCAGACACGGAGTGGTCCAGCAAGATGGGGACATATCCACCAGTTTAATCAGGCAGGTGGAGTGGAGACTGGAGGGGCCATACAACCGAGTGGAAGTAGAGAGATGGGATATACAGAAGCCTTTGAGAAACTGGATTGGAAAGGGTGGGGAGAGAAGAGAGGAGAGGCTTAACTATTCTAAATCTATAGGACTGAGTGAGTAAGATTTCTTTTGATATGATGAAATATCTCAGATGATCAATTTAAAAGGAGGAATGATTTATTTTGTCTCATAGTTCCAGAGGTTTCAGTCCATGGTCCCTTGGCCCTGTCACTTAGGCCCAGGTGAGTTAGCACAGTATAGCAGAGTGCCTGTGGTAGGGCAAAGTTGCTTATACCATAGTGACTGGGAAGCAAGAAGATAGGTGGGGGCAGGATTTCAATATATTTTCCAAAGCTGCACACCCAAAATATAACTTCTTTCATAAGGTCCTTGACCTCCTAAAGTTTCCACCACCTTTCAAGAATCAATCTTTTAATACACAAGTTTTGGGAGCCATTAGAGATACAAATTATAACAGGAAGTAACTTAAACATGACAGAAAAGGACAGTGGAAAAGGAGGGTAAAACATGCAGAGAAAAGATACTTCATGGGTGGAGGTGTCTGGTAGATATGGGAGCATGGCGTGGATTTAAAATACATACTCATAAGAGAAGATTTGAAATATTGTAAGAACAAATGATTGTAGTTGGAAAGATAGTTTGTTAATCAGAATTCCCAAAGGAGGAGACAGATGGGAAAACTGGGGTCAGCTAGGGAGACTGTGGGCAAGAGCCTTTTTGTGTTTCTCATGGGAAGACAGGGCAAAGCAGGACACACAGACTTAGGAGTGGCTAGTTTGAATCACTTCAGTAGGCTCTGGGATATAGGAGCTGTCCCTAGTTGTCTAGCATGTGGTCACTGGGTAATTAGGACAGGTGAATAGTGCCTGGGAGTGGTGAGATACAGCTGATCCTGGGTTGGCTGATTTGTATGTGAAAATCACTTGCAAGTAGTTTATAGTCTTTTTTAAAAATTTAATCTTGATTTTTTTATTTTAAAGAGGATGACCCTGCCCCTCCAAAAATACAGTAAAGCCAATCAAAACAAAGCAGTGAAAGTGGTACAGAACTTCAAAGTAGGATGATAGGAAATCAAAAATGGCTACCATAATATAGCTCGTTATGTCACGATATTTGTCCATTCCATCAGACATAGTAAAATCAAATAAAACAAAACAGAATAAAACCAATCAAAATAGAACATTGAATAAAATAAAATAATAAATTGGAACAAAACAAAACAGTGAGAACAATATTGGATTTCAAAAACAAGACAGAAGGAAATCCCCTATATTTGCTGTATTGCATACTGTTACCCTCCTAATGGATGCTCAGACTATCAGCCTTAGACCTATGAAGTCAATCAAGCAATACCAGCATTTAGTTGTTTTTGTACCTCAATTGCTATCAACTCAGCCTGTCCTCTGAACTAGCTGTTTTCTTACAGGAGGGGAGAGCAGGGAGTTCTTGATTCTTGGCCCACATGCTGGTTGGTTCACAGGAAGGGTGATCTGGCTTCCCTCTTCCTGGCCCAGCATGGTTTGTGTAGCTTATCAGAAGGGCAAACAGGCTTCTTGATGTGCTCCTCTCAGCCCGTCATGGCTTCTGCTGACTGATGGGGAGGGTGATCTGGCTTCTGTTTTCCTGGACCCTACATAGTTTGCCAGTAGCTTACAGTCTTTATGAATTTGCTCACCTTGGGAGGAGCAGTGAATTGACCTTGGGAGGAAAAAAACCATTTTTCTAAGAAATGGGCTTTGTGTGTATGTGTCTATGTACATGAGTATGCTCAGGGATTGGAGATGCTGGTAAATCTGAGGAATTTAATGCTTTCTTCTTTAACTTTACTTGAAACTACATAGTCATGCATTCCAAGTAAAAAAACTGGGCTGGGTGGTCAATGGTATAAGCAAGCTGAGCGTGTTGCCTGAAGGACATAGTGTGTCCAACAAGGCTAGAAGTGAGTGACTCAGGGGACCAAGGCCTAGGAGTGACTGGACTTCTTGTTTTAACTTTGAAATTCCTCATATAATCTTGACCACATTACTTCCCCTTTCTGGGTTGTGTGAGAGATCTCAGCCTTGATCTAGAAGGAGACAATTGTAAGCAACACAGAGACTTAATGCTGCCCAAGACTGTCACTTCTAATTTTTATCATCAAGGGCAACTGCCTAAGGGAGATTGTCCTTTCATAAACCCCTATGTAGCAAAAGCACTTCATAAGTGACAGATTCGAGGGGGACTGTTTATCTGACAAAACAGGCTTTTAAATGATAAGCTTTTCTAGTGGTTTTTAGTGTTTACAAATAATCAGAAAATTAACTGAGATCTCAGAAGTAGGAAATCTTAAAACTGAAATGTTAGGGGCCATTGGAAAGTCAATTCAAATAAATAAAGTATTTCTGATACAATCATGTAAATAAAGGTACAAGTGGGCTCCACTGCTTAGCTCTGCTATGCATATGATACTGCAAGGACATGTATTCAATGATAGCTTTTACAAAATTTAATGAGCAAGTGTCTTTTCATCATATACTGTATGTATACATTGTGTAAGAGGATTAACTTTTGAATAACATATAACCTCAGAACTGAGAAGGTTTGTATTCTCACAATAAATCTTTACTTCACATGTACCTGCAAGATTATTGTTATTATAGCTACAAGATTATTGTTATTATTTTTGTTTATCTTTATTAATTCTATTTTTGGTGCTGGGGATTGAACACAAAGCCTTTTGTCTGCTAACTATATACTCTACCACTGAACTACATCCCCAGTATTATTATTTTATCTTAAAGGAGTTTCTTGGGCCCTATATGTGGGTGTCAGATTTTGGAAGTCTGGAACGGGACCCAGAAATCGGCATATCTAATAAATATACCAAGTGTCTTATTTACTTTCTTCCCTACTGAGACACAATACCCAACACCTGCAAGGAGGGGAGGTGTTTTTTGGCTCATTTTAGAAGTTTCAGCCTTTGCGCGGTAGGCTAACTCCAGGATGGAAGTGGTGCGGTGGAAGAGGCTGGTGGAGGAAAACTGATCACCTCATGGCAGTCAGAAAGAAGAGGGAGAAGGGTAGAGCCAGCGAAGGAGGTATGGCCTTCTAGTCCATCCCCTCAGTAATATGTCTGTTCTGAATAGAACTGGCCTTCTGATAACTAGTCAGCTGTAATGCTCCATAGTCATATCACCTTCCACAAGCCCCCACCTCTGAGCACATGAGGCTTTGCAAGGATACTCAGATATAAACCATAATACCAAGTGACTCTGGTGAAGTGGGTCCAGGATAAACTCTATTTATATGAAGTGTCTAAAATAGTTATACACATTGAGAGAGGCAGTGCAAGAAAGGTGATTGCCAGGATCTGGCAGGAGGATCAAAGGAAGGGTATTGTTCAATGGGTATAAAGTTTCAGTTATACCAGATAAGTAAGGTCTAGAGGTCCACTATACAGCATGAGACTGATAGTTAGCAATATGACAGTATATGGCAGTGTACACTTAAAGTTTAAGAGGGTTGATCTCATGTTAAATATTGTTATTACAAAACAAAAACCGAAGTGCACATAGATACTTTGGGAGGTGATAGATATGTTTATTATCCTGATTGTAGTGATGATTTCATGAGTGTATGCATATATCCAAATTCATCAAATTATATACATTAGAGATGTACTTTTTTTTGCTGTATCAGTCATACCTCAATAAAATTGGTCTGAGGGATTTGGCCTGTGAACTTCTGGTCTAGAATCTGAGCTCTGGTTCTAGCTTAGGGTACACTGAATGTTCTGCCATTCTTAGGTCCTGGAGGAAGGACTTGCTCTTCTGCCTGATTCAAGGATGGGGTGAAGTAGTCTCTCTGCCCAACAACGTGAGGTGAAGTCCTCTCTGGAACTGATCACACATATTACCCAGTGTCCCTAGCCCATACTTCATACATGTATAATCTGACCTCAAGCATCAAGAGTTGAAAAATGGCTGTGGTTTGTGTCTGGATATCCCCTCAGTGCCTCATGTGGTCATGGAGGGTTGGGCTTTTTGTAGGTGGCTGAATCTAGAGTTTGTGATTGGCTCATTGTCTAGTGCTGGGATTGGGGGTTTGAGTGCTACTCATGCCCTAAGGTGGGTAGCCTGCATACTATATAAGGAAAGAAGAGGTCTGCTTCCCCTTTTTGCTCTTGTTGCTTTTCTTGTCTTCTACCATCGTGAACTGTTGCCCCTCTGCCACACCACCCTGCATTGGAGCCAGCTGATTATGGACTGAAACTTCTACTAACTGTAAGCTAAATACACCTTTCCTTCCTTAATTGTGGGCATCAAGTATTTTGTCTCAGCAATGAGAGAAAACAGATTATGAGCACCAGGCACTCCAAACCAAGAGAAAGTAGCAATGAGTGCTTCTGTTTACTGAATACTTACTATACCCCTAGAGAGGAAACTAAATATTTTCTTACTCTATTTTAGCTCATCCTGTATGAAATCTTAGCAGATAGGTTATATTGTCATGATTATTTTACCAATGGGAAAACCAAGGCTCAGAGAGATGAAATGACCTGCCTAAGCTAACTCAATAAGTAATCAGTGGAGCTAGAACTGAAATGGGAAAGATGGGTTTCAGAATCCTGCTCTTAGCATATCATACCCACATTAACAATAAACTACAGGCCAATTGTAGACCACAGATGGACTAAGTGTGCTCATACTCTGGTTGCGTAGAAACTCGGGAAGACAAGGGTCACTGTGATGGAAGAGGTGTCTGAGGTTTTCGTAATTATGCTTACCCCTGGAAAGCTTTGCCATGCTGAAATTACTAACGCATAATCAGGAAGTGCTTGTTAAAGTAATCAGATTTAAAGAAGCAGAGATAGAAATGGGAATCTAAAGTTGCCTCTGAATCATTTACTGAGGGTCTGACATCACTTACCAAGAACTTCTGGAGTCTTTGACTTTATATTCTGCCTCCAACCTAGAGAAGCTGCAGTATTAATCTGAGCGAAGAAATTGATTCCACCTCCAGGTTTTCCTCTGCTGGTCAAGATATCCAGGGGCAATCTGAGATTTGCATTTCTATCACCGCTTTGCTAAGCCTGATTAAGTTTAGGAGAAATAACTGTCCACTTTCATGGTTTTCAAAACTGTCTCTAACTTCTTATAATTTTTAATCAAACTTTGCTTTGGAAATAGCCATATTTTTATCTGGGAACTTTTAAAAGCTTTCTGTTTTCTTCTTCTATGAAACTACAGGGAGCTATTTAATTTTATTTTTAGATTTATCCAGCTTAGCAAAAGATAACATTATGGCAAAAATTTCTTCCTGTGGCCCTGAAGCAAGGCCAGTAGGTTGCTATACCTGCTGGTTTCAAACAGGAGCCTAAAGAGAATTCTTTCTGTGGTCTGTTGGCCATTTCAGGACTTTGGAAATGTAGTGGTCAATTCATCAGAAAGAAATAGCAGGTGAGTGTGGCAGGCTTTCAGCAGCCCGAAGGAGAGAGACCCTGGTGCCTCGGGACCTGCACCATGCGGTTGACTTGTGGTGCCGGGAGAACAAGGAACTCCTCCCCTCTCTGGGGGCGGCTGTGAGTGTGGCAGACTTAATAAGAAATGTAGGAGTAATAAAACCCAAAATGTGTAATTGCTACTGTAAAAACGAGAGGAAAAGAAAGAGCTCTAAAGGATATAGTTGCATGTATGTTTAAGTGTGTAAGATGAATGACCATGTTACTGTTTTTGTCAGATCATGGAGCAGAACTATTAACAGTCTCACTGTTTGAATGTGTACTTTGTATGTTTTAACTTTGTAACTTGAACAACTATTTCCAAGATGACAGTATGTAAGTTATCAAGTAATGATTTATTAGTATTTTTTGTTCTTTTCTTTTTTTTCCTTGGAATTTTGTATTGTTGCTCCCCTTTTTTCTATTTTGTTTGTTTTGTTTTTAAATAAAATTAAAAAAATTTCTTCTTCCCTCTCCTTCCCTCTCTCTGTCTCTGTCTCTCTCCTCCCCTTCTCCCTGTCCCTGTCCTTGTGCTTGTCCCTCTCCCTCTCCCTCTCCCTCTCCTTCTCCTTCTTTCTCTCCCTCTCTCTCTCTCTCCCTGTGTTTTAATCAGCTCTCTTTCAAAGTGTGTGGACAGTTTGGCTGAATGTTCATACCACCATCCTGAGTTAAGACAGAAAGCAGGTATTAGAAATAAACTTGTGGAAAGTAGGATGCGAGCTCTGTAGAGCTCTGCTTTTTGGATCTAAACCCAATTAGAGCTAGCCATCTAAAGTCTGAAGTCTTAAAAAAAGAATCCACTTTCTTCTTCACAATGTCACCATTTTGTTTTTGAAGGGAAGTTTATGTGCCACCCCTGCTGCCCACTTTTCTCTTTCAGTCTTTGAGTAGAATTCACTCCAGAAAGATATGTCAACTTTACACAGCAGTTCCACATTTCTGGAATGTCCTGTACACCTGCCTGGGAATGAAGATTTACCAGCTCCTTCTAGTCCACAGTGCTCACTCAAAAGGTGAATTTACTAAAGTTCTCTGTTTGTTAGGATTGCAGAAAACCAATGGTGTGTGTGTGTGTGTGTGTGTGATCTTTTTTAAAAGAGCAGAGCAAATCTTATACAAATCCGATAATCGTCTCAAAAATTCTGGGCCTTGCCATTTACATTCCCCAACTTAGTCTCCCTTCCACATCAAGGGAGAAAATAAGGGCTTGTGAGGACTTAACGGCTTAGGCAGGCAAAACTTAAAACTGGTCGGATTCCGCCCAAATCCTATCAGATTTTCTTGCTTTTCATAAACCTTTAATCAGTATGAATAGTGTATTGAGTGTGTATGTGCTGCTGTTCTCATCTCAATCAGTATAAACCACAGAGCAGCAGTAGAAATGTCAAGCATTTCTACATTTCCAGGTTGTGCTGGAAATGTACCTCACTGTTGGCAGTCACTGGGTGTCTGAATGCAAACTTACCTGGGGGCCGCACTGGGGATGGAATGGAGGGTCCTGGACTCCCAACTCACATACCAAAGTCTTAAGCTCTTTGATTGTTGGCACTCAAGGTTAAATAGATGAATAAGCAGAGAGTCCAGAAATCTGGATGTAGATCCAGGGAATCCATCCTGAATATCCACCACCAAAGGTCTTCCTCCTTCTGCATTCCCACTGTCATCATTGGTCAAGAAGCTTTGTGTTTTGTGGACTTACTTTGGAGGTTTTCTGGGGGGGGGGGTGAACTACATATTCCTGGGAGGGTTTCCATTCTTGTCCTCGAGATAAAGACCTGGGGACAGGAAAGGACACAGAAGATAGAGGAGCTACATGGGTCAAGGAGATCCCTTCTCCTACTATCTTACTAATGCCAATGAGGTGAAAGGCACAGCTTGGGATGTGCATTCAGGGTCACTTGAAGAAGGAAAGAAAGAAGGGAGTCAAAGAGGTGCCACAATAGGCAGGTGGCTATGATGCTCCTGTCTGTGCAGGCTGAGCAGTGTGTCTGGCACTGGGCCAAGCAGTAGCTGATAGGAGTGGTTTGGGGTTTGGGTATAATGAAATCATACACCCAGTGACACACACATGTGTGCGTGCACACACACACACACACACACACACACACATTCTCCTCTCCTCTGTACACATACACTCCCATCATAACTGCAAAAGACTGCAGAGCAACACAGATATTTATTGAAGTCTTCTTCCCCTCATTGTCTCTCCCTGTCTTCCCTCCCCTCCCCTTCCCTTCCTTTTCTTTCCCTTCTCATTCTTTCCTCCCCCTTTCTCATTTTAATAAAATGAAAACTGGTTGCATCATATGCCAGATAGCAAAACTGAATCAAATCCTCTTATAATAATGCATTATGTTCTTAAACTTTTCCCCATGTGTCATTTGTTTCCTACTCAGCCCCCACCCCATCAGCTGTCCCTAAAGATGGTCCACCATTTTCTCATGTAAAGAACTTTGACTTTCCCAGTGTCTCTAATTTTATCTGTTTCCCACGTGAATAAAACCCCTTCAGCCCATTCTCATGCACCCTCTTTAAGCCCATTCTCATGAGAAGCTAAGGGTGGGGGAGGCAGTGGGCAGGGCCTGAAGAGTCCAGGAGGTCTGGAAGGGGCTGGCAGTACCTGTCGTTCCTAGGCCTTGCTTGGGTGGCAGCCACTCCTCAACCCTGCAACACTTGCTGCATAGGAATCCTGGCTCTTTACTTTTTTCTATTTCTCTATGAAAGACAAAATTCTAGATTTTTATATAAAATCACCTTTAAAATATTGATAATGAACTTGGTAACTGGTGGTCAATTTAAACCCCAGCTGAACTGAATCAGTGTGGTGCTGAGCACGGATGGCCCACCTGAGCGCTGTTGCCCGCGTGATAATGAGAGGAAGAGTAATGTTGCAGGTTCTCCTAAGTGCTGTTGTTTGGAGCTGTTGGTTCCCCTGGAGGAGCTTGTCATGCTGGCTCCCCTGATGTTGACTCAGTTGTTGTCACTGGAGGAGACTGGGATCTTGTTGCTGAGAATGGCTGCAGTTCACTTTGCGGGGGAGCCTTGGTCCTTACTTCAAGCAACGCTTCCTGGCTCTGGAGCGGAAGATGTTGCTATTTAATCTCATGGAGGTTTGTCATGCTGGCTTCCTAATATGTACTCAGCTTTTCTCATTGTTGGAGGAGCTTGGGACCTTACTGTTGCTGAGGAAGGCTGTGGTACTTTTCAGGGGAGCCCTGGTCCTTATTTTGAGTGTTGTTTCTTGGCTCTAGTACAGAACCCTTGACCTGCTGGCATAGACTTCCTAGCTTCCACCACTGACGTTTGGGCCTTCTCAGTGAGATTCATGAAACAGACTTGCATGAGTCATTATTGTGGGCTCTAGGTTTTCAGCTGAATTCATGCAAATTATTGCCACAGGATCCAGGCCCTCAGCTGGGTTTTCTAGATCTTTAGTGTTGTGAACAGATTTCCTACACTTTCTTTGTATTTAACTCTTGGGTGATCATTATAAATATCACTAAAAATTATGTGTGCTATATGTAATTGTTCTCCTTGCAACCCCTGACTACAACAGCGTTTGACTTTATAAAACAAAGTTTGTGTGGAGAAAAATTTGTGTAGTGGGCCAAATTTTCTCCTGTGAATGTAGTGTTCTGGCTATGTTTCCAAGGGTTTTAGCTCTGGCTTCCTGGGCATTAGCTACCATGCCTTCCACCTTCTCACCCATAGCTGTCAACTGGAACTATCTCGTATGTGAAGGATAGCCTGGAGGCCCTTGCAAACCGCAGATACTACCAGGCACTCCCAATCCCACAGGAGGGGCAAGGAGCAGACGCCTTGGGAAGGAGGAAGCCATGTGTTATTTAATGCTGGGTGTGGGGAAGCCCTGTCTCTAGAGGTGCTCAGAGCAGTAAGATTTCTCAATGTTGGTGGTTTTATTTTATTGTGGTTGCCTGTATGTTATTTATAGAGATAAGTCCTTTGTACTTAAATTGCATTTCTTATATTGACTGAGCTAACTCAAAATGAATTATTTACAAAATAACCATGACTGCCTCATCAGAGTTCTGAGGATAATGATTAATTAATTCACAGGAGTTAAGTGTTTTCCTTGAGACAGGTGATGGGGCATTAGGAAGAGTGCAGGAGCTGAGCCAGGGCCAAGACAGAAGATATTTTTAGTGGAGGAACTCATGAATTGTCCTTGCAGGATAAAAGTCTCTTCATTCTATGAAATGTTCATAACCAACCACCAAAGTATCTGGCATGTCTACAATATTGGGCATTATTTTACCACAGTAACTTTTGCTGAACAGAACTCCATGTTCTGAGATCACAGTCCTCATTCCCAGTGGTGTGTCATTTTTTAGGGGGAGAGGAAAAGTAAACAAATTAAACCACAAACTAGAAAACCATCTGGTATTTATCAGAAATGCAAGTAAATATAACCTGACAATTTTCCGAGCTCACCTAGTAACTAGTACTTTTTCCATCTAATCTCCATTTCCTTCTGCAACGTGGGTACTGAACTTACTGAGATTCCAGAGGAACAGTAGCAGTATGCAATGCATGTGTGTATTATGCATCTGTCTGTCTCTTCTTAGAGAGATTTTAAGGAATTAATTTATGTGACAATGGGAGTTGACATGACTAAAATATGCATGGCAAGTCAGCAGGCTGAAAATCCAGCCAGGAGCCTATTGATGTTGTATGCAAAAGCAATCTGGAGGAAGAATTTCTTCCTGCTGTCTTCCTTGCAACACTTTCTCTTGAAGCCTTCAACTGATTGGATGAGGCCCACTCACATAATGAAAGGTGATGTTTTATTCAAAGTCTACTGATTTATATGTTAATCACTTCTTAAAAATTACCTTCACAGTAACATCTAGACTCATGTTTGACAAAACACCCGGGCACAGGAGACTGGTCAAGTTGACACACATAATTACAGGGTCCATTCTTCTCAGATAGGTGGGAGGTCATGACAGTGAATTGTTTGTTGAAGCAGACACAAACATTTTATAGAAACATCAAGCTAAGATTAAAATTAAAAGAAGTCTTAGCTAAAATAATCTAATAAAAATTATAGTAATGATCATTTTTCCATTCCTCATCCTCATTTTAGTTTTCCACCATTCAATAAATAACCAGTCAATTGGATATAGGGATTTGAAAAATTTGCTATTGAATAAGCAAATATGAATGACAGCCTGCACACCTGTTTTCTAAGAGACCAATTTAGAATGCTGAGGTAGCTAATGAACTAGAATGAGAATTTTTGGTGCCCTTGTGCCCAGATATTTGGACCAGGCATCACTATATGTAGGTGACACTGGTGTTGGCTGAGCTCACCCCGACTTCCCTTTCTCTAGTCACCTGACAGAAAGAGATGGCTATGGGCCTGGAGCACACTCACGGACAAAGAGATTGCACATGTCTGGTGGTTGATTTTAAGTACCAATTTGATTGATTGTGGAATATCTAGAGAGGTGGTAGGCTCCTTTCTGTGTGTGTCCACAAAGGTGTTTCCAGAGGTGTTGTGAGAGTTGCTGAATGTTATAATTTGGATCTGGAATGCATCCCCCCCCCCAGTGCTTATATAGTAAAGACTTTGACCCACCTGGTGGATCTGGGAGGTGGGTGAAGTTCCTGGCTGGGCCCCTTTTTCTCTGTGTGTCTGTCTCTGACTACTGTCCACCATGAGGTGAACTGCTATACTGCTATATCAGTTTGTACTCCTTACCATAGGCCCAAAACCAGTGGAGCCAAGTGATCATGAACCAAAACCTCTGAAACCATGATCCAAAATAAATCTTTTGTCCTTTTAAGTTGCTTCTATCAGATATTTTGTCACAGTAACAGCAAGCTGATTAACACAGTGGACTATAGCGGATAGAGATCCATCCTTAATGTGGTTATTACCATTCAGTAATGAAGAGGAGGAAAGATTTCCTCTCTGTTTCTCCTAGAAATGAGACACACTTCTCCTCCTGTCCTTGGACATCAGAACTCTAAGGTCTCTAACCTTTGGACTCCAAAACTTACACCAGTTGTTCCTCATGGCCTCAGGCCTTCAGCTTTGGTCTGAGAGTTGCATCATTGGTTTCCCTGGTTCTGCAGCTCCCTTGGACCAAATACCTGCTCCTTATCTTCCTAGGTCTCATCTTTCAGACAAGCTGGCGTGGGGGTTCTCAGTCATGCAGCCTCCCCGCCCCACTAATGTTCATTGAGCTGCTTCTGTTTTAGGTGCTGTACTAGTATTACAGACAGGACACAGCCTCTAATCTTTCAGAGCCTATACTCTAATGGGAGGAGAAAAAGACATAAATATTCCTAAAAATCAGTATATGATTACTAACAGTGCTAAGAGTTGTGCAGGGAAGTCCTACTGAGCTGGGTGAGAATAAAGCGGGCACATGGCTCAGTCTGGGCTTTGAGTATAGCTTATCAATAAGACAGACTTATTTTTCTTCTGCTCTGAAAACTGGCTGTATCTCCCATTTTTCTTAGGAAAGTTTGAGTGGGTTCTGACTTTTTCAACCAACCCCAGAGATAAGGTTAAAAATCGAAAAAAAAACTCTTCTGAAGTGAATGGATTTTTGCTTCAGGGAAGGGAGTAGGAGAAGACATTTTTTTTTTTTTTTGTAAGAATCTTTGCATTGCTTTTCAAATATTATCACAGACTCCAAGGTTCTTCTGGAGCAAGGAGCTGCTTGTGAACTCTGAGAAGGCCCGCGTGGTTGGCAGATGTTGTGCTTGTAGTCTCTTGGCCCGAGACAAAATGATGGCATTAATTCCAGGCCTGGAAAGGAGCAGAAAGCCCTGTCTCAGGAGCCTCAGCTCAGCCTTTTGGCTTTCCTGGGAGTTTCCTTGTGTTAAAATGCATTGGCTGTGAGTCAACATTTCCCTCACAGCAGGGGGCTCTGTGCCTGAGTTCCTTGGCCTCATTTCCTTCCAGGACCCCGATGACTGGCAGACAGCGGTGAATGACATGCCCCCCAAATAAGGGAGGGGGTTTAGCAGGGGGAGAAACAACCCTGATTTGGCAACAAAGCTCTTAGCTTTGGGGCCATGTGAATAAGCACCCAGTCACATCCAGAATGTGAATCCAGAAAGGGCATCCTGCATAGGTATAGAGCAGCCCATGGGTTCAGGGAAAGCAGGGTCTGTGGGAGAAGTGTTCAGTGCCTGAGGAGACCACTCTGGGTGCCAGAAGAGCCGGCTTGAAGCATGGGTTATCAGCTTCTTGTCTCAAGAATCAGATGAATGATCAGGGTACCCCACCTCTCGGCCCCTAGATGAATCTTATGATTTTACTCTCACTTTGGGCCGGGAATTTGAAGACCTGGTCCCAGATCTGACTTTGTGGCAATCTACTATCAGATGCCAGACCAATTACTGGAGTTCACTAAGCCCCAGTCCCTTCATATAAAGCTGGAGGGTCAGGTCTATGAGGTGGGAGGTTCAGCTCTATCATGTCATCTTGCAGGCTCTTCCTTCTTAATTTTCATCACTGCTAACTCACCTTCCTCTTGTCTTTATAATACACATAAGAGGTGGAAAACAGGGCCATTAGTTCTTTGGTCAATAGGCTTCCATGGGATGAGACACCTCCACATTTGAGAGTTTATGTCATAGATTCAAACTCACCTTCCTACCCTCCCATGTACATATCTGATATCATTAAGGCTTAGAGTAACCAAAGTCATAGCCAGATTGGCAGATATTGGCAAATTATGGGAAACTATAGCTACAGATGAAGACTTCTGCTCACCCTGGATTCTGTGACTATTTGCTAAAAGCGTGTGAGATTTCTGCAACTTCATAAATTTTTGAATGTATTTTTAAACTTTTAATGCAGCCTAATAATGTAAAGTATTACAACAATTATACAGAGCTGTATATCCCTTACCATATTTTACCTAACATCAATCTTCACCTAAAGATGGAGACATACCTTCACCCACTTTTATCTAATGTGAATACCCAGTCTAGTGTAATTATGATTATATTTATCAAAACTGGGACATTAATATCTGTACAATGCTATTAACTACATGACAGCTTTTTTTGAATTTTCTAGTTTCCCACAGGTGATCTTGTTTGGTATAGGATATAACCAGGGAACCACAGTACATTAAATCCTCCTTTCTCTCCAGCATCCTCTGCCTGGGGACTGTTCCTGTCTCCCTTGTTCTATTTTCTCATGATTTGACACTTTTGAATAGTACTGATCATGTATTTTGAAGGTATCCCTTGGCTTGGGTTTGTCTGATGTTTAATCATGACCAGACTAAGTTTTGGGGTTAGGGGAAGATGTGAAGTGCCTTTAGGCCAATGAGTCACAGGTTAGGGGTATGTCATATAATACAACTTGTCACTGGTGATGGTAACCATGGACACTTGGCTAAGCTGATGTCTAAAAGATTTCTCCATCATGCCTTCTTGTTTTCAATTGTTAGGAGTATGAGTATTTTTATGCTTTGAATTTGTGTCATAATATTTCAAATACTGAGTCTAGCCAAAAAATTCTCCCATTCTAAGGAATATGATTTTCTGAGTATGAATAATAATAATTGCATGTGGTACTTCAGAGTGTGTGTGGGTATTGTACTGGTGGATCTAAGGAGGCACCAGCAGGTAAAATACAGGTGGGTCTGTAGCTGAGGTTTAACCTAAGAGAGTAGGCTAGGGGCAGAAGAGGGAGCAGGAGCAGGAGGGTACAGTGAGTGCTTGAGATGTGACTAGCTGGGATATAGGGACAGGTTGAGCAGGAAACTATAGCTTAAGTGGCAGGTTTAGTGGATTCTAGGGTAAATTAGGAGAACAGGGGACCTTAGTGGCAGGTTTAATGGAATCTAAGGTATATTAGGAGAAAAGGGACCTTAGTTAAGTGGAGAGTCTCTTACACTATTTCTCACCTGGTTGACTGCATGGGGCGCTCACATAGGCTAGGAGTACTGTCTGTGGTCATGAAAGTCAGGTTGATTGGCTGGCCAGGCTCCCAGGCCCATGACTTTGAGCTCATCAGTATCATGAGCCTAAGAAGGAGGGGAACTTGATTCAGACTACTATAAAATTGCAAAGTATCTGCTTAGGGGATATACCTATCTGACCATGTTCATCTGGACTGTAAGAATGTCAGCACTTGGCATTGATGAGAAAGTAATCACATATTCTTTGCAATCAAGGGGCCTGAGGAAAGTAGATTGTCCACAGGTCTGCTAAGCATGGGTTTGTGGAAACTCTATTGGAAGCTTGCCTGGTATTGCCTTGCAGTGGTCATCAGGAATCTGCCATAAAGCCATTGTTCCAAGGGAAAGGCTCTGGGTCACTTTTGCTGCCTTCTTCAAGCCACAGTGACTTTTAACAGTCAACATCTGACAGTGCAGGAGCCCCTTGCAGCCCTGGGTGAAATTATGATAACAAGAGAAAAAAGCTATTACAGCCACCATGCTTTCATTATGCAAATGATATTAAGATGGCTGTGTGGATCGCCCCTGGCTATGCTATAATCTCCATGCAGTGATTATAATGTGTCAAACTTAGTCATTTTGATTATGACATGTTAATTACATGCCATCCTCATGTAGACAAGAATATTACTCCCAGTCAGACAAAACACAAATTGTGGCCATTGTTAGTTGGTTAGTTGTGTGTATGTGTTTTAACTTTATTGTATTAAATGGATTAAAAGATTTAAAAGATACGCAACATTGTAAACTAATTAAGTGCTAGCCAGCTCCTCTGTGCTCTGCTGGGTAGGGACAGCGGATGCGGCTCTCTTGGACTTTTTTGTCCTCTGGGTCTGTTGGGAAAAACAGAGCTTCCTAGCAAACAAGGAGCTTGGGTTGTTGGGACAGAGTTAGGAGGGGATCTGAGCTGGCATGAGAGGGAGCAGATAAGAGCATGGTAGGATGGGATGTCAGGGAGTGCTAGCAAGCTCCAGGCACAGTAGTGTGGGAAAATGAGTGGAGGAAAATGTTAGCATGACAGACAGGGATGCAGACCCTCGAGTCCACCTCTCCTTTTACAGAGGAGGAGACTTGGGACCCAGAGAGGGTTGAAGGAACTTGATCAGGGTTACTTAGCCAGCTAGAATAAAAGCAAGGATGTGGCTTTGTGTCATGTTCCTATGTCTCGAAACCATCATTTCCTGGTGGAAGTGAAAGGCTTGATACAGTTTTTCTGGGAAACACCATGCCATCTCCACGTGACCACTATGGGGAGAGTCCTTTGTCCACACATTCATGGGTCAGAATCAAGTCCAAACTTCTCAGCTAGACACTTATCATCCTCTATTAATCAGGCACCCTTCTACCAGTTTCTTTTCCTTATCTGCTAGTCTTACCCACTATGTTTCTTTTACTTCTATTAATATTTTTGACCAAGTGTGGTGCTACATGGCTATAATCCCCACAACATTCTGGGAGGCTGAGGCAGGAGGATCTCAAGTTTAAGCCCAGCCTGTACAATTTAGAGATTTAGCAAGATCCTGTTTGAAAATATAAAATTAAAATGAGCTGGGATAAAGCTTAGTGTGAAAGCCCTAGATTCAGCCTTGCAGTACGAGGGAAAAAAAAGGGAAAAGAAAAAGTATTTTCTGCAGTAATATTCTTCAAATGCATCTAGAATCTTTATTTCTTTATGTTTACACAAAGTCTAAAACAATAATGAGAGTTAGTATTTATCTGGAAGATTTTGTTGATTTTTTTCTACATTCCAGGCACTGTTCCAAAAGTGAATTTTTTTGCTATATTTAGTTTCAAAGTCATTCTATATTTTATCAATATTCCCATAAAACAGATGAGATAATTGAGGTGCAAACAAGATACCCTGCCTGCAAAGCCCATACTTCTGCTATTTAGAATATGCTGCCTCCCTGAATTAATGTTTTCTTTCAATTGTGTTTGTCTTTCAAGGCCTGCATCACATCATTTCTCCCCTGGGAAATTTTCTCTGCTTTAGGAGATTGTATTGTTACTCACAAATATTTGTGTCCTCTCTGGAGGAGAATTACCTTCCAGTTCCATTAATGGTAGGCTCAGCTGTGCATTTGCTTTGGTCAGAATGTGTGTGGAATGACATTCAGAGTGTATCACGTGCAAGGAACAGCTTTACCAGCTGGTTCTCTTTTCTCCCTACCATGCCAAACAGATGTCCTAGGGCATAATTGATCTATCAGCTTGGGTTCCAAAATAAAGATGATGTGGAACAGACTGCCCAGGTAGAACAGTGAGAAACAAGTCAGATATAAAGTGTTACTGTTGTGAGTTGTGGCTACTTTGGGGTCATTTGTTACCCTGCATGTCAGAGCTTGCACTGACTGATACACCTGTTCACATATCTTCAAGGATTCTTTCCCAGCAGCACTCCTTACCTCTGGGTCTGTCCCAATTTTTATTGCTGACTTGTCATATCTGTCTCCTTTTCTGGTTGCCTGGTCAGTGCCTTGAGAGCAAGCAATATGCCTTACACTTGCTTCTCCACACAACTGCCTGTGCATGTGCACAGTTCTTAGGGTATGAATGTCTATTGAGTTTTTATCACTTATTTTCTTTATATCAATAAGAACATTTCTCTGAGTTCTGATACAGCAGGCTCCGGGTGCTCTTTTCTGACTCTCCTTCTCTAAGCCACAAGCTGCACTTTCTTTCTCTGGCCTTGTGCTGCAATGACAGTGGCAAGTCTTGTCTCTCAGGGCTGGAATGGGGCAGTCAGTAAAGAGCAAACAGCCCAACCATCAAGCCCATCTGCAAGCCTTCTCAGTGTCCTTCCATGCCCCACCCCATCCAAGTCAACATCTAGTCATAATATCTGGAAATTTATCTTGTTCTTAAATGACAGAAGGCTGGGCCAAAACTGTCCAGGTCTCACCCAGGAGTCTAGGCTTATAGTAGATTAAAAGACTAGTAAATGAGGCTGGGACTTCTGATACACCTTTAACACTGCCTTTGCAGCAGTAAATGAGAGGTCCAGGACTAGCATAAGGCCAGTGAGACTCTTAGGATGCAGATTTAAGGAGGAGCTCATTGTTGGGGCCATGCAAATAACAACTTCATACTTTCTTAAATTTTGTAGCCTAAATGACTCGCCCTAGGCCCAGCTCTATGAGGGACAATGAGAGGCACAGGGTTGCCCATTTAAATAAAATAAGGTAATAGGAAATTGTGAGTGAACTGAGGAAAAAGCTGGGCCTTCCTCTTCAAATATCTCCCCCAGCATCTGGCAGGGGCTGGACACCTACTTAAGCTTGTTTTTCTGGTGTTGGCTTTGGAATCTTCAGGTCCCTATGGGAATGTGAGAATGCCAGGACTTGCCCTCAGCAGCTATCAGCTAGCCCTTCACGGAGGATGGCCACTGAGGGGAGTGAACAACAGGACACGATCTGGGACTCCTTAGCGGGGGGTCCTATGAGATCAAAGTGACTCCCAAAGGGAGAGGCATGCAAAAGTCAAATATGATCATGTGGCTATTGATGCAAGCCTGGAGGCCCAGGTGTCACTAGTCACCTCCTCCAGAGCAGGGAGATACGTCCTGATCTAAGGAGAGATGAGGGAAGGCAATTTCACAGACACTGAGAGAGCTCCCGGACCCCAACCTCAGCCCAAGGTTCTGGGGTCCACAGATGACATTTGTCAGTGTTGAGCTCACCCTGCCTTGTCCATGTGGTGGTGGGGGGACACTCTCTGGAACAGGCATTGGCTCTGTTCTTTGGAGTTCTGTCTTTGGAGACTGAGTCCCCAGCACTCAGATCAAGAGGAAGCAACTTCCTCTCAGCTCCTCTGCAGACACATCCACTGATGTATAACTTCAAGTTAAGGCAGAGGAAGGGAAAAGGGGAGAAAAGTTAATTTAAGGGGAAAATTATCTCTGTTCCCTGCTAATGGAACCTGTAAATTAGGGCATTTAATTACCAGAGACGATTTGTTCATTTTGGAGGCTAATATTTACATTAGCAACTGCTTTGAAAGCATGAAATCTGATGAATTGGCAAAACTCTTTTACTCCTTTTCCCCAAATTAATCAAATGAGCTGTGATCAGGCTATTTATAAGTCTAGTTAAGTGTATCTCCCTAGTGAGGGATTTTTTTCTCCCACTTCCTTCACATTTTGTGAGCTCTCTCAGATACTCAGCTTCTCACCTAGATACTCAGTACCAGAGGATCTCAGTGGGAAGGTGGTTGATCTATTTCTATATTTAATGACACATTTCATCATAGTGGAACAGAGCATTGCACCACCTCGGTTGGAATTCTATTTGAATGATAATCCCTTCCGTTTTTATAACCCCTGGTGAATTCCAAGGTGCTCTTATGGAAAAGAGCTTATCTCTAATGCCTGTTGGTGAAAACTTCAACTCAGGCCCTGGTGCTGATAATGATTCCATTTAGAGGGTGTTGTCTCCTAAAAGAGCTTGGTTTGTAAGAAAGCATTCTTCTAGAAGGGGAAGAGACCAACTTTAGAGCAAGATCTGTCTACCACATCCTGACTCAGATGATTCTCTGGTCCTGGCTAGTGACCTTGACGGTGACCTAGTCTGTGATGACTACATTTGCTCAGCCAGAGGCATTGAAATAGATGCAGAGGTGGCAGCCTCATTTTCTCTCCCTCCTAGTCACTCTTCTAGTAGACATACTGACCCTGCCCTTGTGCATGGTGTTAGGGCTAGAAGAAAGCCAGATAGCTCCTCTAAACCAGTTCATGATTACTGGGGATGAACTAGTAGGGGCCCAGGTATGTTAGGAGACTAGTTGAATTTCATACATCTGAGTGAAGTATTCTAAACTATGGTCTCCTACTATTAGGATTCACAGAAGCTCCTGTCAGCTTACAGTAAGAGACAGTGGAAGGATCTCTGTACAGAGAATGGGTTGCGTCTTATTCTGAACAATGGTGTGAGTATTTGTACCTCCCCATCACATGTTGAAATCCTAACCCCCAATGTAGTAGTGTTAGAAGGTGGGATATGGGAAGGGAATGAAGTCAAGACAGTGGTGTCCTCATAAATGGGATTCACACCCTTATAAAAGGGCCCCAGAGAGCTTGTTCACTCTTTTGTCATGTGAAAACATGGCAGTCGGTGAATCACGGAACCAGACACCAAGTTTGTTGGCATTTTCATCTTGAATTTTCCAGCCATCAGAGATATGAAAACTTTCTGTTGCTTATAAGCCACTTAGTTTATGGCTTTTTTGTCATAGCAACTGACAAAACAGTCTGGAACACTCTGGAATGGACAGAGACATTCCACAAGATTCACTTCCCTTTTAGGTTTCACTGCTTCTATGCCCTGCTTCCCTTTCCATGTTTTTCCCCTAATTTGTATACAAATCCCCCTTCTAGCTAGGTCCAGATGAGCTATTCAGATGTGACTTTGTTGAAGGTATGGCAATAACAAAAGAAGAGGAAGAGAAGAGAAATGAAATTATGTGAATAAGACTGTATTCATTCATCTTTGCTTGGAACCCCCTAGGAGTGCCCCTGCCTGTCTCCCAGCCCTCTCCGTGGGCAGAAGTCAGCTTTCCCCTCCACATCTGAATGCTCCTTTTTTCATGCCTGGGTTCCTGTAATGTTACACTTGGAAAAGGGAAATGCCCAGCAATGGTGAGGTGCTCACCCTCTGCATCAGAAGTGGAATCTGACATAGATTCCAACCACTTTGTAACATGCTTTTCTGAATTTCAGAGTCTGGAAAGCTACAGCATATAATACTAAGACTCCCTAACAGCCACAGTACTGATTGGAAACAAAATTCTTCCACTTGTGTCAGATTTGCAAGGTAGAGCTAAGGCCAGGGAAGTTTTCCAGAGAGTTTGACTAATGCTGTAGGCAACCTGGAGTGAAAAGACACCTTGTGTTGCTGGGCAGAGCTGCAGGTACAAACACCAGCAGTGAGGGTACTTAAGGGCAGCTGTGGCAAAGGCAACAATGGCTTCCTCAGCCCCGACTTGGAGCTAAAAGGACATGCACTGATGCACAATTGGTCTACTGTGATCCTTGCATTCCACAGGTGGTCAGTTGAGCATTGCGCATGCTTAGGGCATTCCTAGAGACCCAGCCTAGAACACACTCTAGCAGCCTTTGGCCAATTTTGCAAACACCATTTTCTTATCTTAAATCATTTTCTGTTTAATATAAATGGAATGATTTCTACGTCATGTAGAAACTTTGGCTGATACTATCACTTAGTTGACTAAAGCCTGGTTTTCTGACTAAGGTTACTTTCTTCCCAATATCTACTCTAGGAAAGTGCTTGTCATCTTTAGAAGAGTCCTTTTCCCATTCACAGGGATGCTACTTCATTTAACCTGAGACAGCAGGAGAAAATGACATGAGTGTTGCCCCAACCAATTAGAAGTTCTCAGGGATGTGCCCTCAGATTTGGAGGCCCAGCAGCCACAAAATGCTAACAAGAAAGAGATGTCCTGGGTTCCAGGACCTCTCATGTCTAGAGAGTTGATGTTCCAATGCTTTTGAAAGCTGCTACATGGACTGGACCCTCACAAATCTTGTGGTTTGGGTCCATAAGTAAAGCTCATAAAAAGAAAGGAGGCTGGCTTTGAAAAGCTGGTGGAAATCTTATCTCTTGAGCAGAATTTTCACAGAGGTGGGGAAAGGAGTGGAGGTCAGAGGGTTTCATTACCTCCTGTGTTGTGAGAGTGCATAAAGGACATATAGTCACCACCCTGTTATGCTTAATAACAGGCTATGCAAAAATTCCAACTAATGCTTTCATGTTCTAAATTACTTACAGATTATGTTCAGACATTATTCTACTTAGTAGCTTACAATAGTAAGCATTTATTATAGTACACAGTTTCTGACAGTGAGGGACCTAGGAGCAGCTTAGCGTAGGTCTACAATGGGGATGTCAGGGCTGTAGTCTTTAAAAGGCTGGGCTGAGCTTCAGCTCCACTGCTAAATTCACTCATGTGGCTCTTAGAATTTCCTACCACTTGGGCATCTCATATCATCTGGTTCTCTGCAGGGCAGAAGGCTTGAGAAAGAGAAATGGACAGCAATGGGAGGTGGAGAGGCTGTAGTGTATTTTTATAATCTCAGTGTGCCACATCATCCCTTCTGCTACATTCTGTTGGTCACATCATATGCCCCTGATATAACACAAGAAGGAACCTGCTAGATGTGAGTGCTGGGAGGTAGGATCATTGGAGACAACCTTGGAGGATGATTATCATCATTCATGCTTGGTGCTCTTTGCCAGGGCCAGGTAACTGCACATGTCACACACAGTAGATGCTAATGGACAGCACACATCAGGACTCCTCTGACTCCTAAACTAACAGTGTGAGCTAACCAATAGATCCAAATGTACAGTTTGGAGCTTGATGTCTAAAGAAGTTAGACATGTTTCCATTCTTAAAATATTGCAAATTGGATATTAGAATTGCTTTTGTGATAGGAAGAAAAAGTACTAAATATGAAATAATGTTTTAAATATGTTCTAGAGCCTAGGGGGTGAATTGTTTAGCTCCTGCTTTTCTATGGCAAGTGTTGATGGTGACCCTGTGTGTCCTGTGTCCTTGGGTGATTTCTACCTGCTCTTTAGATCAACGCTTTCCCATCTGTTAGCTTTTCCAGGAGGCAAAGCATAAGATATCAGCCCATTAAGATAACTTTGGAACCACTTAAGATGGGCTATTTCAAAAGGTACCAAATTCCCTGATCTTATAACTGAACCATTTAACTAGATCATCCTGTAAAGAGAAAATGCGTTAAAAATACCAGTTAATTACTTTTTTTAATTCCCAAGGCAAAAATAAGTCCCAGTTAACTGTCTTTGCACATTTATATATTTAGACACTAGGGTGTGACTCTATTACAGTCACAGTGAGTGGGCAGGCACAGCAGCAGAGGACAACTGGCTGAAGAGTGATGAGACC
>PVJX010024013.1:0-28592 GCA_004027295.1 Dolichotis patagonum | reverse complement strand
GTGTATCTGATGTGTTCTCAAAAGAAATTTTACATGATGAAAACTCATTAAAATTATGTTCCTCCAAATATTTTATAGCTCTATGGAAAGAATGTTTCTAATTGCTACTAAAAGCTAACTTTGACTCTCCATTTGAAATTTAACAAACTTCTATATAAAAGAGGAATAACAAATCAATTATAAAAATAGAAACCATATGCAAATTCATGTTGCAGATTTAGAATCTAGGTTGTAGAATTTAGAGTTCAGAAGTAGGGTTAGTGAAAAGCTTAAAATGGAGAATTAACCTACATCAATTACAGAGTTATTCTTTTAAGAATTTGTGTTTTGCCCTTCTGGCTGTCTTTCCATCTCTATTATGTTCACACTGCACGCTCTGGGTATTGAATAAAAATATACACAGTTCATGCAATGAGCACATCCTAGAGCCAAGTCCAGATGTGATATAATATGGTATCATTTGGTCGAATTTTGAATATTAAGTAAACTGGAAACACTTAATTTTGAAAGTTGAAAATTTAGCCAAGCAAATATAGCATGTTAGAATTTGAAGAGACCATGTCTCAGTAACTCCTTACCCTCTAGCAGTAACTTCTACCCTCATTCCAGCCATACCATGGAGATGCATATCTATTCCAAATGAATCCCAAAGATATCTGAGAGCCCTCTGGGACAACTTATCAGAATTTCAATTAAATATCTTGCTCTGAAAATTAAACCAATGACTAAGTGGTATCCTGGGGAAACATCAGATATAAGACTAAGAAAACATGAAGTATAGCTTATTAGCTATGTGACTTTGAACAAATTAAATTCCCTGAGCCTTGGTTTGTATGTCTATAAAGGAAGGATAATAATAAAAAATTTAAATACTTATTCTGAAAAGATTAGAGGAGCTCTACATGTCAAAGAACTCTGTAAATAATAGGCAAAAAAATTAAAAAAAATAATAGGCAAATATAATGGATTATTACTCCAGATTAGTTAATACTCCAAACCATATCATTTTCTCCTTTTCATAGGCCATGTTTACTAATTTTTTCACCATCTTTGTATTCTCTGAAATCTTTCTGACCACTTCTAAATCATTCAATTCCAGAGGCCTGAACTAGACCCAAGACAATGCAGCCAGCTAAAGTTTATTTCTATTACTTACCATTCTTTTTTAAATTTTCTAATATTAAGTATTGAACACATACATAAGTGTTGTCACTGAGCTGCTTCCCCAGGCCTTTTTATTTTTTGTTTTGAGACAGGGTGTTGTTAAGTCACTATATGAAGTCTAGGCTACCACAGAATCTAGAACAAAGAGGCAGGGTGGGAGTTCATAAGGAAGTGAACAAATAAGATGATTTTATAGAGTATAGATTCTGTGAAAAATAAAACACATCTGTATGAGGGATGAAGGAGTAAGTAGTGTGGATAGCATGATTAGGGGTGATGTAACCTGAGTCTTACTTAGTTATTTGGAGGCCTTGAAGAATAGTGTTTTAGGAAGAAGATCAAGTGCAAATGACATCAAGGTGAGTGTGAGATAAAGAAGCGAGGCGAGGCGCTGCAGAATAATGAGTTGCGTAAGAGGAGTTTAAAGAGACAAACCTAGGATCGCTTAACTAAAGCACAGGAAAGCACTGAACAATTTGAAACATGAAGTGATGTGTTAAAATGAACAAAACAACTAACAGAGTTTACAGTGATTTCTGAATCTTCTCAATATATTTAACTGACCATTGAGGGCCTGTTTTACCTTCTAAATGATCTGCAAACTGGACTTGGGGATTTTCCTTTTCTCTCTCTTTAGTAAACATCAAGCAGTTGTTTATATGTACTGTGCAACAGACTGATGATTGACATTAAATTTAGTCATCTTAGAGATTTGTGCTATCCATTTATGTTCATTTTACAGATCTGCCAAGAAAAATAGACATATCAGGCCTGTGCTATTTCCATTTCATAGGATCTCCTGCCAAATTATAGAGCCCCTGTGCACATGAAGAAAGTCCTGTTGCCTACTCTTCCCCTGCCAGTCAATTAAAAAATAATTGAACAGTGATGTCATACAGAAACGTCTTTATGAGAAAGGACTAAAGGTTATCTTTCTCTGTGACCATGAGCATCTGTTAGTTTCCTCCAGCTAAAAGCCTTGCTGATATTCCCTATCCCAAAGGAACACAACATTCTTCCAGAAAAAAAAATAAATGTATTAGTGGTAGGATAAATACGGTTTCCCCACACCTAAAGAAAATCTTCTATATCATATGGTATCCAGAATTTTCAAAATAATTAATCACCAGTAATAATTATTACTAAGCAAAAAGTAAAAGTAATAACAGTAATCTGTTAGTTTATATAACTTTTGGTATTGTTTTTTCAAGACAGGATCACAGTAAGTATTTCAGGCTAGTCTTGAACTCACAGTGATCCTCCTGCCTCAGCTTCTAGTGCTGGGGTTAGAGATGTGTGCCACCATGCCTGACTCTTATACATATTTTGAAGGAAAAAGAAGGATTCTAGAAGATTCTTGCATTACAGGTATGGAGTTCAAGACACCTGACCCCTAAAGTATGGCACCTTGACACTGGAGAAATTAGCAGAAGCAGGAAGGTTTCTCTTACCTTTCCCTTATATTTCACTCCTGAAGCAGATGCTGATCCCCTCATTTGAGAGACAGTCGCCCTATGCCTGAGGAAAGACTTCTTAATCTTGAAGACATAGGGTAACAGAGAGGAATCTGAAGCAACAGATCTGCCAGATTTCATGCAGGTTATCATCAGTAGATCATACTCTTATGCCCATTTATACTTTTCCACTGCTAGCACTTCTCCGTCAACACCAACATAAAACATACATGTTTACTTGCTTCTTTGGGTCTCCTTTCTTTATGAAGGCTCTTTTGTCATGTAAAACTTATAGTAAATAAATTTACATACTTTTCTCTTGTTAATCAATCATTTGTTATAGGGGTGTCAGATATGGCAAGGTATCTTTCTTTCCCTACAACAGCAATACCAAAACACAGAACTGCATTGTCTCCATATATGTATCTCTGCCTTGGCATATGTTATTGCCTCTCATTATGACTTTGATCTCTTTTCTATACTCAGCTAACTCACTATCATTACACAGAGCTCTGGCAGTTTCATGTCCTCTGTGAAGCCAGCACTGACTGGGCCACCAGCCATTCACTTCTTGAAATTATTTGTGTGCCTCATACTTGCTTACTTCTGTCATTGTTTTCATGCAGTTTCTTTTAATTATTTACACACTTGTCTCTTCCTCAAGACTGGAAGTAACTAATGAACAAGAACTATAATTAAGAAATATAATTTATTCTCTTTTTTTGTGGCACACTGAACTGCAACCTCAGCCTGTTAAAAATTTTTTTAATTGCAAGACAGTCCCACTAAGTCACAAAATTGCCCATGCTGAGCTCAAACCCAACACCCTTCAGGTGTACACCACTGCACCTACCTATCATTTATTCATTTTTGGTTCTTCAATACTTGGCACAGTGCCGGGAACACAGCAGGCATTTCATAAACTTAACAAATTGAACAGTGCTAAGCAAATGATTTACAGATGCTTGAAAGTTTTAGAAACAGAAAGTTTTATTTAAAATTGAATATAAAAACCTTTCTTACTGAAAAGTGTGAAGCAAGGCAGAGTACAAATTTTTAAAGTGTCAATTAATAAATAATTGGTTATATTTATGGGCGTGATGTAATATTTTCATACATGTATAGATTTTGGAATGATGAAACCAGGCTAAGTAACATAGTTATCCCTTTAAATATATAACATTTCTTTGCGGTTATAAACACTTAAAATACATTCTTTTAGCTATTCTAAAGTACCATGATTATTAATTGCAATCATTATGCTGTGGAATAGGTCATCAGAGCCCATTCTTCCTATCTAACTGGAATATTATACCTTTTGATCAGCATCTATCTCCTCTTTACCCATCCCTCCTTCTCCCCCAGCTTCTGGTAACTTTTCAAGTCTGTTTTTTGGGGTCCCACTATTTTAGATTCCTCATATAAGTGAGATCTTGTGGTATTTTTCATCCCGTGCCTGATTTATTTCACCTAGCATAACAAGACCAGCAAAGCTGTGAACAGATGTTTCTCAAAAGCAGTCATACAAATAGCCAGCAGGTACATGAAAAATACTCAATGTCACTAATCATCAAGGAAATGCAAGTCAAACAATGAGATATCTCACACTAGTAAGAATAGTTGTTGTCAAAAAGACAAAAGATAATGAATGTTGGCAAGGATGTGGGGAAAAGGGAACTCTTGCACAGTATTGATGGGGATATAAATTAGTACACCCATTGTGGAAAGCAGTATGGAGGTCCTTCAGAAAACTAAAAATGCTATACTATATTATACAACAGTTTCCTTTCTGGTTATGTATGCAAGGGATATGAAATTAGTCTGTCAAAAAACACTTATACTCCCACGTTCATTGTAGCACTATTTACAAGGGCCAAAACATAGAAATAGTGGAGGTGGCCATCAACTGATGAATGGATTTTTAAAAAATATAGTACATATACACAGTATATATACATATATACAGGAAACTTCTATTTGCAAAAATATGGGTGAGCCTAGAGAAATTACGCCAAATTACTTTTTAATATGAAGAAAACATCCTAAAGTTATATAGGCTTTCCTATGAATAGTGTCTATACATCAGAAAACTTGCATTTCTGTAGAAACACACAGATGTGTAAAAAAATAGTTTCTTAAAAAATTTAAAACATTATATGGAGCCCAGAAAAAATGTATAGTCAGTTAAATTTATTCTATAACATAGAAAGTGGCACCTAAAATTAAAGACAGCTTGCTCTTCATTAACAAATCTTCATTGTGTAATAAAAATAAAATGTTTATCATATCAAACATGTCTATCAAAAAATCTAAATATGCTTTAAAGCATCAACAATCTATACAATTCTACTTAACAATTTCCTACATTGTTTATGAATGAATTAGACATTTAAAGTACTTCTTGGAAATGATATAAAATTTTAACCTACCCCATATATACTTTTGTAATGGTTTGAAGATAAAATATGCTTAATTTGAAAACATAAATAACATACACAAATTCTTTTAGGTTCTCTAGAATTCCATTTATAGACAAGTAAAAATTTTTAGAGAGCCAGGTGGGAGAAGGGAGGAAAAAAAAACAAGTAAAATTTATAAACAAGTTGGAAACCGATATCTGAAAGCATAAAGGTTGAAATGCATGCATGCATGGCTCAGCAGCATGACACCTGCCTGGCAAGCTCAAGGTCCTGAGTTCGATTCCTAGTTCAACAAAAAAAATTTTTTTTTAGACCTTTGGATTGTATATAGAGTCTTATCTGTTGTGATGAATCACACACACAAATCTGATTTCCTTTTTTTTCGCTTGCCATTTTATTCACAAACATCCATCATCCCCCCTACATTTACTATGTTTTTTAATTCTTCCTTTATGTTTGTTCTTTAAAAAAATGATCTTACCTAGTGATTGTAAAGGTTATTTAGAATGGTCCATACTCTATTCTTTTTCATAAAAACATTTTCTTCACTGTTAGTCTGATTTGCTGCCCTGGAATTGCATAAACCACCATAACCTTTTGTGTTTTTTGAAATTCTGCCTTTTGCATTCTTATATTACAGATAGTGCATGTATCTGCTTTCAGCTGTGTTGATCTTAGCTGTCAAATTTCCCTTAAGATTCCCCTTAAACTCTAAATTCTTAAATTTTCCTTTTAATTTCAACCTTTATGCTTTCAGATATTGGTTTCCAACTTGTTTATAAATTTTACTTGTTTTTTTTCTCCTTCTCCCACCTTCTCCATCAAACCTGCCCCAGAGAAACTGCAGGCTATGTTTCAATCTCCTTTGTTCTTATTTTCTCAAGTTCATTATTTCCTCTTCTATGGATCTAAATCTTTTATGAGCTTCCTTCCTTCCTTCCTTCCTTCCTTCCTTCCTTCCTTCCTTCCTTCCTTTTCTTTCTTTCTTTCATAATGGAAATTGAATTCAGGGACTTCATAATGAATTACATCCTTGCTCAGGCTGGGCTCAAACTTTTTTAAAAAATTAAATTTTATTTCTATTTGCACATGTTTGCAGTGCGTAATGACTACATTCCTCATGGGGAGTTTGCATGTGTGTATAACACATCTTAATTCCTTTTACATACCCTTTTCTTCCCATTTCTCCCCTTCTCTCTACCAGATTCTTCTCCCACTTTCAAAAGATCTATTTCCTATTATCTTTTATTTTGCTCTTTATTTATATTTTGACTTTCTCATATAAGAGAAACCATGTGATATTTAAGCTCATGTGCCCAATTTATTTCACCTAACATTATGGTCCCAAAAAGATGCCAAATGATTCAAGTTTATAATTCTTTATGAAAGGACATTACTTCATTTTGTGTAAATGGCACATTTATTTTATCCATTCATCTATTGAGGGCATATAGGCTGGTTCCAAGATTCAGCTACTATGACCTATACTATCATAAACATAGATATGCATATGTCACTGTAATACGCTACCTTTGACTCTTTGGGGAGGATATGTAGAAGGGAAATAGCTGATTCAAATGGAATTTCTAGTTTTACTTTTTTGAGGAATCTCCATATTGATTTTCTTGGTGGCTGTACTGATTCACAGTCCCATCAACAATGTAGAAGAGTTCCTTTTTCCTTGCAGCTTTTCCAGCATTTGTTAGTATTTGATTTTTTTTTGATAACTATTCTTTCTAAAGTAAGATAGAATCTCAGTGTTGTTTTAATTTGCACTTCTTTAATAGTCAGATGTTGCTCATTTTTCATGCATTTGTTGATTGTTTATATTTCTTCTGAGAAGTAGCTATTTATTTCAGTTACCCATTTTTCTCCATTGGATTTTTTATTTGAGGGGTCTAATTTTTGAATTATTTTTATTTTCTGATATTAGTCCTCTATTTGAAATAGCTGGCAAAAATGTTTTCCCATTCTGTAGATTGGTCTTCACTCTGTTAGTTGTTTCCTTTGCTGTGCAGATGCTTTTTAATTTGATATGATCCCATTTTCTGATTACTGATGATATTTCTTGTGCATTTGGGGTTCTGTTCAGAAAGTCCTTTCCCATGCCTATGTCTTCAAGACTTACCTATTATGTCTCCCAGCAGAATAAGGGTTTCTACTTTAAATGTTTAGATCTTTTAACCATTTTGATTTTAGTTTAGTACTTAATGAGAGATATGGGTCTAGATTCAATCTTCTGCATATGGGTAGCCAGTTTTTCCAGCACCATTTGTTAAAGAGGTTGTCTTTCATACAGCATATGTTTTTGGGTTCAAATTTTCCTTCTCCTGCCGCCTCAACCTGCCAGAGTGCTGGAATTACAAGTCTGTGCCACCATATCCTGTGAGATATATTTCTTGAGATACAAATTTCTTTGCTTGAACACTTAAGGCATTTATTTTTATCTATATTTTATTCCTGTCACAATATGATATTACACTTCTTTTTATAAAGGTTCCTCATATTTTATTCCTTCTCTTTGTACACAGTGGCTTTTCAGACCTCCGTGGTACACTTATCCTTGTTATGAGCTCAGAAATTCCTTCTCTTCCCTCAAAACCCTCAAACATTTAGTGCTGTATTTGCTTATGCTTGAGATTGCTTTAATGTCTTTTCTCTCCAAGTTACACATAGTCCTTTCTTGAAAAATTCTATCTTCCTTACTCTGAACCTGAAATTCCTCGCATAGAAAATTCACTAGGGAAATTTCTGGAGCCAGAGAAATTTCATTCTCATCGACAGATTCCTGTCCTTTTATAGGTCCAGTCCCTATTGAGGTCCTGGGTCTCTTACATCACAACTACAGAGCTAAAACCTTAATTTGTATTATCTCATTTTTCACTTATTTTCCACAGTATGTTGCTATCTATTTTTAAGACTTGCAATTTAGAGAAGGTAATTACCAGTAAGCTTCTGCTAGTCCTAATTTTACATCAGATGCATGTATCTCTTATCAACAGAAGCTCAAAAACAAAAACTTCAGATCTCCTGTATAAGTGATATGATGGTTTAATAAACCCCAAAAGAGGAATGACAGTATCTAATTTTCAGGAATAAAATATTATCTGATCGGAGTGTGAGAAGGATAAAATTAAAGGGGAAAAATAGAATGATAATCTTGCTGTATGAATCTAAGAGGTTCATGAACTTCTTTAAATAATTTCTCTTGCACTTGAAATATTAGTTGCAATACTATTCAAAAATATGTCTCTTAAAAAATATGTCTGTTGGGCAGAGATTTAGCTCAGTGGCTCAAGCACTTGCCTGGTAAGCTCAAGGTCACGAGTTTGATCCCTGGTACCAAAAAAAAGTCTGTTGCCTAAAACAAGTGAAACAACAAGTATTTCCCACTAGTTACATCAATTTTTGAACATCTTACTTACTTAGGTAAGACCATAAGCTCCTAAATTGTTCCACTAACTATGATTGGTGTTGGAAAATGTAGTGAAGGCAATAAAAATTCTAAAAGTACTGCCCAAAATTTTAAATCTAAAATATTTTGTCTTTATGCCATATATAACAGTTATTTCTTAGCTGGTACTTTGAGAGGTTATTTTTCTCTGTGAAACTAAAAAATAACAAACTTTTTTGTTTTTTTTAGCAGTAAATTGTCTGAAATGCAAGAATATACAATTAATAACTTTCAGCCCAAGCAAGTAATTCAGTGTTCTAATTAGCTCATGCTTTGGTAATTTCCCAACAAAGTACTTTTACACTGAGAGTTTTATCCTGTTAAAACTAATTAATTTTGCTTTTATAGAGAGGAAAAGTCAAAGGTCATAGGTTTTCCCCATTTTTTCGTGCCCCCTAAATGTCCAGGTTGAATTGCCCAACTTATTTGTGGCTCATATTAAATCAAGCTATTACTAAAGACTTTGTGAAAGCTGACAAAGTGTTATTCCAATAAAAAGTTTGCATAAAAATACATGCATCACAGAAGGTAAAGTAAAGACAACAAAGTAATCACTATTACTACACTCATTTTAGTTAAGAAAAAATCAGTAACCTAGCTTCTAAAGCTCTTATGAGAAATAAAAGAGATACATATTTTAAGTGCTCTGTAAACTGAAAAACTCATTTCCAAGAACTTCACCTATATGGAATGCAGCTATGAACTTAAAAGAAGCAACACTAATCTTATATAACAAAGATTATTTCCAATGCACTAATAATAACGCTGACTTTGTTTATGAAAGACTATTTACCCTAGATTTTAATTATTTTCTTAGAAAATGGGTAATTTTGTAAAATTTCTTGTTGAATTTTCTCACTTTACTCATCAATAGCACCACCATGCAAAATGTTGGAAGTTAATTATCAGATTGCTGGGGATTAAAATTATTTCTAGGAAGAAAACAAATTATCTTTCATTAATAAACAGAAAATTCATGAGCAGCCTAAGAAATATTTCTCTAATTGATTTGTGAAAAACTGATTTACATAAAAACAAATACACACCAATCCCTAAATTGCAAGATTGTACACTTTCCTAAGAAATTTAAAAGCTAGTAACAGGTTATCATTCAAGAATAGCAGCTGTAAAAGCAAAACAAAAACAAGGAACAACAACTAAAAGCCTAAGTAAGTACCTAAAAATTAAAAGCCCACAAAAATATGACCCCTTCATTAAATGTGAATAGCATCTATTCTGTTAGAGATCAAATACTAACTTTTGAGTTTGGAAAGGTAGCTCAGTGGTAGAGCACTTGCCAGACAGGTTCCAAGCCCTGAGTTGTTTCCCCAGCACAAGAGGAAAGAAAGAAAGAAAGAAAGAAAGAAAGAAAGAAAGAAAGAAAGAAAGAAAGAAAGAAAGAAAGAAAGAAAGAGAAAGAAAGAAAGAAAGAAAGAAAGAAAGAAAGAAAGAAAAGAAGAAGGAAAGAAAACTATTAGGTTGTATATTTCTAAAGTACTTTCAAAGTGAGATATTTGGCCAAGTTCTCAAGAACTTTGGTTTGTTGTGTATCTGTGTTGGGAATTGAATCTAGAGTCTGCTACTAAGATACATCCTTGATCAAGGGTTTTAAGACCTTTGGATATAGACGGTATCACAAATTTTTGATTAAAAGTCAAATTTATAACTTGTAGCAATTCTATTTTCTTTTTGTATTGAATGTTTTAATATAAACTACAGAATTAAGAACTAAGCTATTGGGGCTGGAAGTGTAGTTCAGTGGTAGAGCATTTGCCTAGCTTTTGTGAATGCCTGGATTCTGTCCCTGGCACCTGAATTTAAACAGCCAAAACAAAACAAAACAAAGAGAAACAGAAAGCACAGTAAAATATTAGATGGTGTAACTCACATGCACATGGTAGAATAGTCCTATTTTTATGGTACTGGGAATGGAATCCATGGCCTTTACATTAGCTACATCCCCTGTCCTGTCTTATTTTTTACTATGAGATAGGGTCTCCTTATCTTACTAAGTTCTCCAAGTTGGGCTCAGACTTGTGATCCTCTTGCCTCAGTCTCCCAGAGTGCTGGGATTATAGGACTGTGCCACCACCCTTGGCCTGAAGAGTCAGTCCTACTTTTGAAAAGGTGTGAGGAGATCCTACACACCAGACTGTAAGCTGCGTGATGCACAGAATATGCTTTTTTCTTCATTGCCTATAGGATAGAGCCTGGCATTCAATAAATCTTTAAAATGTTTGTTCAATTGCATTGACTATCAAATTCAAGATGAATTTCAATAATTTTAAAAAGTATATGTGCAATTTGCTGCCAAAAGTACAATGATAAAGCATTTGCTGTCATGCTTCAATTTGATATAGAATAGCCTGAAAGCACGGTATAACACACATCTATGTAGTATGAGTTTGAGTTTGAGTTTGAGTTTGAGTTTGAGTTTGATAAGATCAAGACATGGATAAAATTCTACCTGCAGTTTTGTAAATGATGCTGTGTGATTGGTAAAATCATTAATGTTCTGCTTCCTAATGTCCCATCTTCCCACTTCACTCCAGTTAGCTAATGCTCCATGTCCTGTAAGAAGTCTCCTTCATTATTCCTACTCAATAATCACTTCTAATGATATCCATGCTGCACTCTTTCATTTAGAGTGCATGTAAACACACTGATGTAGAGATGTTGAGAGTGATAAAATCCAATTCTAATTTTCATGGTTTGGCAATGCATTATCAGCAACCAATTAAAGGTAGTACTACCTCCATTATAGATTGTTTGTATGATTTTCCTTAAAAATAAATTATAAATGGAAAGTATCTTACCTATATTGGGTATTGCATAAATATTTGCTGATCAAAGGAATGATAAATTCATATTTTAATTATAGTTCTATTTACCTTAGAATTACTATGTCACTATTAGTTAGCAAAATCTCTTCACATGTCAATTGTGACAGTCATAGGATTCTACAAAACAGTCTAATTGCATGGCTTTGGTTTAATCTCCAATGCACTTCAAACTCAAGGCCAGATTACAAAATATGGTGGTTATATAATAATCTTTTTCATATTTGTTTGTACTTCTACCAAAATTTTTCAAGTAGCCATCTACAATGTTAGATACAAAATTAAAGACTGACAGACTTTTACCAATATGTATTTTTTGTCTTTGGAGCATACATTTTATCATCACAACATTATAATCTGCGAATAACACATTTTAAATGTTACATTGTGTTGTACAGAGGAGATAACAGAAGAAAGGTGTCTTGCATTTCAAGATCTTTAAGTTTGATAACATTACTCCTTTACTCTACCTTGAGGAGTTTAAATGCAATAGCTTTGTTGTAGGAGACTGATTGCAATCGGCTGGGAAATCTTCTATTCCAAGAAAATCAATCATGGTGACAGTTGCCACTATGGCCTCCTCCCTGTATCTTTCAAGCATGGAGGAGGACAAGTGAGCACCGGCCTCCTAGATTTTAGATGAAAATATTACTTGAACACATCAGGATTCTTTAGAGTATAGCACAATAAAACTTCTGGAATGCTGAGAGTTACCTATCCATACATTAAGCATGATGTTTTTCCATTAAAAACAAACTGTCTCAGAGAAATTATACACAGAATTTAACAATATTTGCACAATAATTTTAAGTAAATAACATTCGAAGTATTTATGTTACATTGTTTTATCATGTAAGTAGAAATCAAATATGCTTGGGTAACATTTATAGAACTACTTTTTATAAGGAAAAAACTAGTTTTCCTTTCATAATCAACAATAATGCATCAGACAAAATATTCATTTATGTAGCCACTAAAGCTAAAGCAAAAACAGAATTTGTTTGTTTTAGCTTTTGTTTTGGGGACAGTATCTCTCTAAGTAGTTCAGGCTGGCCTTCAACTCACTATGTAGCTGGGGGCTGGCCTGGAACTCTCAGCAGTCCTCCTGCCTCAACCTTCCAAATGCTGGAATTACAAGTGTGTGCCAGCATGCCCAGTTGCCAAACTAGAATTATTAAAGACCACCAATGATACCCATTCTTTCTGCAGAATATTGAGAAAAATAGATAAAGAAATATTACACAGTGGTCAAAAACAGATTATAAATGATTACTTTAAAAGATATAAAAATTGAACAAGGATTTTATTTACAAAATACTTGATCTACAGGTTTATTAACTTAAAGATCATGCTAATGTAGCATTTCATTTCATGCTTCTGGATCTGAAAAAAGGATGATGACAGATGTTGTTAAATCCCTATTGAAAAGTATTAATACTGACAGACTGTCTCTAAATTATGTGAATTTCTATGTTGAATTGAATTTTCAGGGTATTTTGTTGCCCTTTCTCAGCTTGTTTGCAATGACATTGTTCAAGATAATGGTAGGTACACATTAGCTCATTTTAGAGGGTTGTTTGGAAAACCTCAGTGAAGCATCCAACTTAATTGAAGTCAATTTTTCTACATCAAAAAGACAAAACTTAACTCCATTACAGGACCCAGTTAGTTGCCATGAAACACAATGGGTACAGATATCTTATCAGTCTGTCTCAGACAACTTTCATATCTCATCAGGAAGAAAAGGAATACTTACTACCTTGTAGGTCTCAAATCTATTTCCTTCCTCTTTGTAAAGACATTCAGTCTCCCTTAGACAATCCAGGCTTTCTTCCATTGGAAAGCAGGAAGTCTTGCCACTACTGATTTCAGTTTTCAGTTTTCCACTTTTCAGATTTCCACTTTTCAGTTTCTCTAAGGCTGGTTACCCCCTCCAGATGTTAGTGTGGGAGAGTAACATCCTTCCCCTCTTTCTCCTCCTTTTTCTTCCTCTTTCGATATTGGGGATAGAACCCAGGGTCTTTGCACTGAGCTACATCCCCAACACTTATTATTATTATTGTTATTATTATTATTATTTTAAATTTTGAGGCAAGGTCTCTTTAAGTACTGAAGTTGGTGGGCTCCAACTTGTGATCTTCCTGCTTTAGCCTCTCCAGTACTGGGATTACAGGTGTGCACCACCGCTCTTAGTTTCCTTTTCATGCTTTACCCTTTGCAATGACTTAGCAAGGACTCACCAATTTCTAGGTCTGGCACAAAATTTGAGTGTTACTCTTATTTTGTCACAACAGTGGTTGTGACACACACTCACACTTGTACTTATTCAATGCGTGGAGGTTTGAATTATGTTTATTTCCAGACCCTGAAATAATTGATCTTATTTTCAAACTAAATAATCTACTTTTAATTTGATCTTATTTCACGTATACTTAGTCTATAGTTTGGTATTTCAGCACATAGTCATTTGTCCATATGCTTTTTGCTTGTCCTCTTCCTATTTCTTCCCCTTTTAGTCAAAAGTTGCAAAGTTTTAAATTCTTCATAAATTGAGGGAGTAGAATAGTCTAAAATAACTGGCAGAATGACATGGGAACTGATTTGTAACTCTCACTGTATACAGAAAAATACAGATTCCCAGCTGTTTTCTTACAACTTTATTTCTATTGCGTCAGTATTCAGATGTTTATGTCTCTGATTTAAATGCTTTATGTAGCTGGCACAGGACATTTTCAGAGTTAAGGTTATGAGTATGCATTTTTGTAAAAAAAAAGTACACTGAGCATTTAAAAATTTCGAAGTAGCTATGTGGAAAGCTAATAGAAATACCTTAGATGTTAGAATTTGCCTTTTAAAAATGTAGTGAAAAACACGAAGAATATTTTCCAAAAAGGACTTCATTTGTCTGACCATGCCAAAAGTAAAAAGGAACCTTTATAAAAGTGAAATATGGATAAAATATTCTCAAATTTAAAGTTCCATTATGTACTATCCTTGTAACACTCATTTCTGAAACATCTATTAGAGTCCCAAGTTTTCCTAACTTCCAGTTTTACAGTTTGTGCGTGTGTGTGTGTGCTTTTATCTTTACAGTTGAATTCTCTCCATTTCATCTCCTCTCACTATCACAATGACTACCAGTATCTATACTGAAAGCAAACATTGTCAAAGGTAGATTTACAGCAGGGTTTAAATACATCCTGGTATTTCTAACTTATTATAAAAAAGTCTCCACTCTTAGGTAAGCAAAAAATGTAAAGAACTAAGAATGAATCAACATAAATATTGCATTTGATCTTAAATTTTGAATGTACTATATTAAGAAACCCTTAGGTTTATTTATGGATAGGTATACAGCTACTTTTATTGAGCCACAATTTTAAAGTACATAATAAATACCAGACAAATAAAAATAATTGCTCCAATTGTTTTTAGGCTAAGGTAGCTCCATTTCTCCAGTTAACGCAGGGGAGTGTTCACGCATATCATCAAGAGTGATGTATAATCCATTCTGATGGTTTAGGGCCACTTTCTTCACTCCCTGCAATAGAAAGATCTTTCAAGGGAAGTGGGCCTGCAGCCTTGAACCACCTGGATTTGTAGAAGGCATCACAACTTCTTTGAGTTGGCAGAGATCCTTGCTGTTCTGTTGAAAGAACTCCACACCAGAGAGCATAACTCCTGTTAGAGGATCAGTAATAGGGCTAAGAGCAAGATTCCTGAGATGGAAGTACCAGGGCCAGCAGGGAACTGGCCTCAGGTGTGAGAAAGGGCAAAGAAGGCAAGTGCACAACATCCGTATTTCCCAACTAAGTTAGCAATAGCCTCGGTTACTTGTAGCATAATTGCAATTGTAACTCTGAAAATACTCACTACCAACCTTTGGCAGAGCCCCCTATCTTTCTGGTTGTAGTGCTATGACAAGGAATGAAATATGCTCCTAATCTGACTGGAAAATAAAGGATACTAAAAAATAAAAAGCAAATAAAGAATACTTGCAAAGAAAAATTTCAGTCCAATCCATTTTTTATTGGTTTTGTCTTTTGAAAGAAGTTCTCGCTATTCAGTTCATCCTGGTTTTGAACTCACTAGGTAGCCTAGAATGGTCTCAAACTTGCAGCAATCCTCCTGCTTCAGTCTCCCAAGTGCTGGGATTACAAGCATGCATCACCATGCCCAGTAAATTTCAGTTCATTTTAAAACAATAAATATTTGCTAGTTTGGAGTTGTTTACCTTCAAGAAGTGTTCCTTGACAGAGAAGCATGTAATTCCAAACCAACTACAATTATATCACTAGAAACATAGGTGACAAAAATGATTGCGGTTAAAGTTAGGAAAGGAACTTCAAAGATAATTATGTAGTCCTTAGTCATGTGCTTTGCATAAAGTAGTCTCACTGAAAAAAGCTGAGGAATAAATAAATCCAGTTTGGTCTCTTATTTTACAAATGAAGAAACTAAAGGCAAAGGGAAAAAATTAACTCAATGATATAAAGTTAGCCAGTACCTGAATCAGGACAGGAGACCAGAATTTTTCAGCCATTATCAATATCATTCTTTCTATCATACTCTTCTTTGTGATCCTTGTTTTCTGTCTTTGACTGATCAGCTGTGGATCCTATTGACTTCAGTCTTTATAACTTTATCCACAGAACTTCACGCCTACAATGCCTCTTAGAGTAACTCCATTAAACTGGCCTTGCCCAACTAGTCCACATCCATTTTTTTTCCTCTGAATTCCCACAGAGCTTACTGGTTATACCACAAATTTAGTGGTTTTATGAAAACCCATAAATGTGTATATCTTGTCTCATTAATAAGTTTGGCATATTTTTACTTATCATCAAACTCTTTCTATCTATCTATCTATCTATCTATCTATCATCTTTTATCTACCACTGATCTAGAGAGAATGTCTTTGAAGATTTTAATAAAATAAATCCTTGCACTGATTTCTAGTAAGAAATAATCAAATAGCTAGATGTGGTAATGCACATCTGTATCCTAAGCTACACTGGAAACTGAGGCAGGAGGATTGTTCAGCCCAGGCATATGATGCCAGCTTCGGGCACCATAGCAAGATCCTCATCTCATTCACAAGTAAGCAAGGACAGAAAAAAAGAAAGAACAAATGAAAGAAAGAAAGAAGAAAGGAAGAAGAGAAACAATGAAAAGGAAAGAAGCTTCTTTTGATAGAATTTTCCTCATATTAAAAAACATGTATTTTATGTTCAGATAAGAAGCAGAGCTTCAGGCATTTCAGACAGAACAGTCTATAGATTCAATTTATTAATGTGGTTAAAGAATAAAAACATCCAGAAGTAGGATGAATTTTAAAAAGTTGAACAATGGCAGTTAACACATCTGCTTCTGATAGAAATCGCTAGCCTGACAGTAACAAAAAACAAGCAGGCAATAGATACTGCAAGCTAGCAAGAGGGTCAATGTAACAAGGGAAGAAGTATTTCCTAGATAATTGCTTTGGCTATTGAATAGCACATTCTTACTAAATAATACTTCATTCAAATATAGGCAGATGTTTGTAGCAAAAAGAAAGCTTAGTCTTTATCACAAAAAAATCTTTATATTATGAGATTATCTAAATAATCATACTTTTCCATTCTCATAGTTTCAAATGAAATTAAAGTAGACCATAGTGGGGGGAAAAACCCAAACAGCAAAAAATAACTACAAAAGAAACAAAATAGCACATTGCCCTTAGGAAAAATCCTGAGGAAAAGACATTATGCTGACAAATTCTCACCTACTCACCTAGACCTCTAAGAGATGCCTCAACATCATATTATTTTAAGAAACTGAATTTTAAAAACCTATTTTAAAGACTGTCTTCTTACATGTTGCTATCAGTAGAATATTTGTGGGTATGACAGGTGATGGAGGGTATTCAAATAGTGTTTATTCTGCTTTAAAATAATAAAGGGAAAATAGTAAAAATCTGTAGCATTATTCACAAGGTTATTTATTATTATTTATTATTTATTCAGTAGGTCACATGAACATTTTACCTTGCTCGATTTCTAAGAAAAAATACATATTTATTTTCATTTCAAAAGGAGGCCAGTCTCTGAAATTTCAAAACAAAGAGGTTTATATAGTTGCATAACCATTCTTCTCCCACTTCATATTAACAACATACTTGACATTCAAATTATTTTTTATCTTTCATATAATAGTATTAATAAGGTGATAGTTGAAAGAAAAATAATTTTAAATATATATTCTGAAACACTGGCTAGAAGAGTCATAGTTTATGCATACCAGTTGTCAGGAATAATTCAAAAAAAATTTTTAATGTAGGATTTTTTAAAAACTGGTTTTATAGATCTATCAGTGAAGATTTGGGGCCCCCTGCACTTGGATGTAAGTGGAGCTGCAAGCCCGCAGGCCGAGACGCTGCGGACCCGCGACTGAGCATCCGAGGCGGTGAATAATAGCTCTTCAAGTCTGCAATAAAAAATGGCGTCCAATAAAACTACTGGGAAAAAATGGGAAAGAAACAAAACGGAAAAAGTAAAAAAGCTGAGGAAGCAGAGCCTGAAGAACTTGTGGTAGAAAAAGTGCTGGACCGACCTGTAGTGAGTGGGAAGGTGGAGTATTTTCTGAAGTGGAAGGGATTTAGTGATGCAGACAATACATGGGAACCCGAAGAAAATTTAGACTGTGCAGAGTTATTTGAAGTATTTCTTAATTCTCAAAAAGCTGGTAAAGAAAAAGGTGGTACAGAACCAAAATTTTATCTGACAGTGAATCCGAAGATAGCAAATCAAAGAAAAAAAGAGATGCTGCTGACAAATCTAGAGGCTTTGCTAGAGGTCTTGATCCTGAACGAATAATTGGTGCCACAGACAATAGTGGGGAATTGATGTTTCTCATGAAATGGAAAGATTCAGATGAGGCTGACTTGGTGCTGGCAAAAAAGGCAAATATGAAATGTCCTCAAATTGTAATTGTGTTTTATGAAGAGAGATTTACTTGATGCAGCTCAATAACTTACATCATATATATATATATATATATATATATATATATATATATATATTATTAATGGCTCTTGGTTTTGATTTACTGGTGTGAAAAAAACAGCATTCTAATGAAAATCAAGTTTAATATGTTGGTTTTGAAAGTAGTATTTAGGAGAGTTGTTGGGTTTTGTTTGTTTTGCATCTATTACCACTGGTTTCTTTGAACAATAAAAGCTTTTGTAGCTGCTTTCTTTGTCAGTAAAGAGCATTTGCTAGCCTGATATATTTCCTCTGCTTTTCTGAGTGTTAGGGGAATTGTCCATAGTCAAACTCAATCAGAACGCATGTTATAACTTACATGCTTATGGACCATTCTTGAGTTTTTTGTTTGTGTGTGTATAAATAACATACTTATATAAATGGTTTTTGTATTGTTTTTAAGCAGTCACCAAAACAAAAACTATTGGTGATAAGTTCATGTTTGAGATACCCTCATTCTGAGCAATCTAAGAAATAAATCACTTCCAGTTAAACGTTTTCCTGAAGCCATAACCTTTCAAGTTAAATAGGTGGTTCTGTGGTTAATAGGACTGTTTAGAGTGGATGTTTTCAAAACAGCCTTATCAGACTCAATATCTATGTTTTTGGTAAAAAATGCAGCAGTTTACTTGCAAAATTCCTGAAAAGAAGAATTGTTATCTCTACCAACAACTTCCCCACCCAAATAAGGTAAAAAGTCAAAACCTAGTTTGTTTGAATTAGCTAAGGAAGACTTATTAAGGAGCATTAAAGATTCCTCATGACCCATTGCTTTGCAACAAAAATATGTACTCAAAAGTCAGGATTTAGGGGCTGGGGATTTAGCTCAGCAGCATAAGCGCCTGCCTTGCAAGTGTGCAGTAGTGAGTTCAGTCTCTGGTACTGACAAAAAAAACAACAAAACAACAAAACAACAACAACAACAACAACAACAACAAGAAAAAACCAGTCAGGATTTGTGGATGTCTAAAGACTTGGCTTATGGTAACCTACTGAGTGCTTAGAGGTGTTCACAGTTTAGGACCTACTAGAATCATGGAGTGAACAAACTTGTAATCTAAAATTACTGACCTGCATGTTTTTCTTGATCCCAACTTGCTCGTTACATGTAGGCTCAATCTTTTCAGTATTTGGGTTACTGTTTTCAGCAGAAGCCAGGAAAACAACTTTGTAGTAGTCAGAATGTTATTCTACTGTATATTGTTTACTTTATTGTAAATAATGGTGAGCAGTGGTCAATAAATAGTTTTATATTCCTTTAAAAATGAAGATTTGGTTATTTAGATCTGTATTTTTTACTGGTATGTGTCATCTCTATTGCCCAAAAATAGGAAGACTGAAATCTTAACACTAAAAGTGCAAGTTGCATAACTTCTTTTGTTATGCTGACCTAGTTATTAGAACATAAATGTAACCTAAGATTAGACCTATAAGCCTGATACTGGACTGAGCCATTTCCTAGGAAGGCAAATTACCACCCATTATATTAATTCAAGAAGTATGTGAAGTCTCTGTTTGACATAGTTACTTTAATTAAATAACTTATCATGGATTAACCTTTGACAAAACGTGTTTAGATTTTTGGTGAATTTGCAGTTTATATTTTATTTACTAATTCAAACAATGCCTTCTGCTGTTATATATGGTGCTAAAATATGGCACTCAATTTTCTAGAGCATTCCGCTAGTCCTTGTTACAAAAACTGATGACGGACCAGGGATTTAGCTCTGTGGCATTAGTGTTTGCCTGGCCAGTGTGAGGTCATGAGTTCAATCCCTGGTACCAAAAAAAGAAACAAACAAACAAAAACACAGAAAGAGAAAAAAACTGATGACTGGTTTAAATTTCATAAATTTATCCATCAATAATTATGGACACTGGGCTACATGGTGTGGTAAGTATAAAATGTGTAAGAAGATAGACTCCTGCTTACCAATCAGCTATTAGACTAAGTGAACATAAAAATGAGAAATTATAATCACTGCCCAACTATGTGGCCGAAGAGATTAATGAGGACTTAAATATTCAAAGGTATCTTAAAGTAAAGAAGGGGCAGGAATGGAAGGACTTTGAATGTCTAACATGGAAGTAAGAATTAGGGAATTCTGGTAACACTAGGTCAAAGCCTATCATTTATGTACGGTAGATAAAGAAGCTGCTGATGGCTAGTTTGTCAAGAAGCTAGTAGGAATGGGGAACAAATAAAATATATGGAGTCAACATCTGCAAGATTATAATCTTATTTTCATCACATCAGAAGGAGAAAGCCTCTTATCTTTCTGTCCCACTAGCACTGGCGGAGCACTTTGTTAAGAAATTTGAATGGATTTATACTTCTATGTAATTAGCATAACAATCTCAGATTGCTGCAGTAGTGTCTTTTATGGCCTATAACACTGAGTCTAAGAAGGGTTAATTAAAATACTAAGTTTCACAGCTAGTAAAGATAATAATATAATAGTAAGGATAACATTGATTGAGTACCTGCTATTAACTTGGCGTGTACATAGTCACTTTTATATGGTAATCATAGTCACTTGACTTGTCTCTCTCTGCTTTCCTTTTTCTTAGGCACGGTCACAGGACACAGGAAGAATGTACCCACCTGCATGCAGGAGCAGCCTACAGTGTGACTCTCCCAGCTTATGGAGGGATTTGCTTTTGCACTGCTCGATGCCCAGTTGGTCAAGAGGGAGCCCAATGGGTCACTTGCCAGTGCTGTAGACAGAAAATCTGGGTTGTGATGCTGTGCTCTGTGCAGAGGAGATCAATAATAACTGCCTCTTTGATTGTTGTGAGAATTGGAAAAAATAACTTATAGAGTCCAGTCTACTTCCTGACATCAATTGTTCAACAAATAATAGCTATTGTCACAATTAAAAATCTCCCTAATTGCCACAATTATCTTTCTCTTTTCTAAATTATCATTTTTGAGGTTTCAGCTAAATTTTTTTCAAAATAATTTTTAATAAATAATTCCACATTTTCTCCTCTTTTTATATTTTTCCATTATCAAAGTTCCTTTAAACTTAAGTGTTTGTGTTGGTTTAAATATGAAATAAATACTTATAATTAACAAGAACTTGTAGATTATTATCCTTGAATTACAGAAAAAATAATGACACATTTTTCCTGTGCATCTGGAAGGGACTCACATTCTCTCAAATGTATATACAAAAAATAAAAAAAAAATCCAATTATCCATTTTATGCACTTTCTCTTGCTTTTCTTGACTATTTCTGAAAAGCTGCAGTCTCAGTCAGCTGCCTGAAAATAATTATTTCTTTCTCCAATCTGTCCTTCATTAGGAAAGCAAATATTTATTGATTCAAATTTTATAAATCAAGTACGACTTTAAAATAATGGTATTCCCAAAACCACAAGTCTCTTTCCATACTCACCTCTACTTCTGTCCCAACCTGGCATGTTGCTTTATTAAGTGGGGCCCACTTGGGTGCTCAGCCACCTTTATATGCTCGGCCTCAAATATACAGGATGGGATTAATAATAACCCTTGGTTTATGAATCACTGTTATCGTCTCATCATCCTTGACTTCCTGATACAATTAATTCATTATTTAAAAATATTGTAAATGCCTTATGAATGTTGACTTAAGAAACAATGCCAATATTTTTCCAAGTAGCTGTACAAGTCTGTACTTCTGCCAGCAATGCATAAGAGATTCAATGGTTCTAATTTCCTCAAATGCTTGGTTCTTTCTGACTTTTAAAAATTATCAATATAATTGGTGTAAAATCTTCCATTTCTGTCTTGCTTGCCTTCCTATAGTATAAAGAAAAATTTCCCCCAAAGTTGAAGTTTGAAACTTTTCCTAAACACTTGAAATAGAATGGAATAAATAAAATACCAGAACTTTATCAGCAAAATAGGAACTGCAGGTGACATCCTAGGCACATCTCGGCTAAAGATTTCTAAAGTAAGAAGGAAGAGAACAATTTCAAATTGAATATAACCAATCTCAAAAGTAAAAATAAAAGTATACTACAGGAATTAAGATGTAGAAGTTATCTGACTCATGAAGAAACATATCTTCATGTCTAAAATAGTAGAATAATGGCAAGTCAGGAGGAAAATACGAATCAATTCCCTTTTTCAAGAATATTTTTCAATTCTTAATTTTGTTTTTCAGATTCTATTTTTAATTTATTTACAAACTGTTTGTTAACCAATTAGATGACAAGTACTCTTTTAAATGTAACATCACTTAAAGAATATAAATACAGAAAGATGGAAAATAACATATGACTAATTGTTTATTGATTGTGGACTTGAATAGCTTACATTTCATTTAGGAGACATTCATTTATGAAGCTGTAGTCCCATCTCATTCATTATTTAGAAAAAGACATGTTCATTTTAGCACAGTTTTGAAAAGCCATTGTTGCTCTCACAGTAGTTGTTTTGTATGTATGCTTCCAACAGCCTTACTCCTAAATTATAATATTTACTTTAATGTGGATACACATAAAATGCAACTTCGTAGTAGACGCAATTCACCTAAAAGAGATTCAGACAAGATTGTTACTTGATTAATGGATGTCATTCTATTACTGCCTTTGATGATGCACCCCTATTCTAATTATGTCTAACTGCTTAAGTAACATTATGTGCTTGCCCAACATTAGTTGCAAACCTGTCATTCAATGATTTTTGTTTATTTGGGCGATGAAAATTTAAATGGATCATGTCTAAACAGACAGTAGTTTCATAAAATAAAGAGATCAGGATAAAAGACACCTGCCTTTCTTAGTCATAAAACAATTACTATTTAAATGCTACTCCTAAAGAAAAAGAGTCAGTTCATATCCTTTGAATATTTACATCAATTTTTGGGTAGACCAACATTTCTGCTGAAAAGTCAACTACTAGTTGGGCATGGCGATGCATACCTATAATCCCTACACTCTGCATGACTGAGGCAAAAAGAGCAAGTTGGACCACATCCTAGACAACTTAGTGAATTAGCAAGACCTTGTCTCAAAATAAAGAATAAAAAATAAAAAAGGGCTGGAGATGTAGCTCAGTTTGAAGGCTCTTGTTTGAATATTTGTTGCTGACAAAAAGAATTAAATATGGATATTACTGATCATAACTAGTTGATCAGACCAGTAAACTAAAATTGTTTCTAGAATCCAATAGGCATTCCTTTTGCCTTTTATTTTTACATGGTGGAGATGGACCTATTGCATACTGTTAAGTCTCTAAGCAGACTTAAGAACTTTACTTTCTGATTGGTGATAGGATATTTTGGTAAGATACACTATTATGGTCAATACGGAGGGTTTCTCAAGGTTGCTACATTTTTGACAGAAAAATCAGAGTGTTTCTCTTAGCCTTGTCAAAAAATAATTTGATCAAGCAGCAAATATTCACGGTATGCCTGCCATGTGCAAGGTACTGATGCAAGGGTTGTATAGAGCAGACAAAGTAAATCAGAATGCTTAATGAGATGAGAAAGAAAGCACCAGAAGATAGGGAAATAATACAACCCAATTCACAAGTGCACTTCTTGATGGTACTGCTTAAATGCAGGTTTCCTTGATTCCTCTCTTGTTTGTATGGGTGTAATCCTTATAGATCACATTTTCTTTGTTTTATTTTAATTAATCTTATCTCACCAATAAGATTGTAAGCAATTTAAGATGTCAGAGAACTTGGGCAATACTTATCTGCAACCCCAGTGATTCCTGATAGTGCTAATCACCCTATCACATAACTGATCTGCTTAATTGCTTTGATAATATTCAAGCATAGGTCATCCCAACTCTTTAGTTCACTCATTCTTTAGTATAACTTACATAAACACAATTCAAAGAAAAAATGATGTAATTCAGTGTATCAAAATCAAGCAATAGTTTTGGGCTCTTCTATCAGTCTGATGTTTACAGTAAATTGTGTCAAAATTTCTGAAATATATATATATATATATATATATATATATATATATATAGGCACCAGGGATCAAACCACTGAGCTATATCCTCTGCCTCTAATTTCTGAATAATTTAGAGTAATAAACAGTATTCTTTCCCTGTGGCAGAGTATTTTGATTTGTTAATTTTAAAAGCAGCAGTTTGCTTTTAAAACTAGGTTACATAATTTTTAGTTCTAATGCAAACTTAATGCATTGTCTATTAATATGAAGAGGCAGAAATAATGATTTTGGATTTGTTTGATTTCCCCCAAAAATAAAGCGAGAACTTTATGTTCTCTGGGGCATGATATCATAAAGCATAATGAAGACAGAGCTGCTGGATCTGTATTCTGCCAACTATTACTATCCAACTTGCCAGTGACCTTTCCCTGAGGGCCTCAAATCGCCTTATCTTTTTCTTTTTCTCTAATTTAGTCAATATCCTTTCTTATAGATATAACTCTGCCATAAAAAACCTCAATCAGTGAATTGTGGAAGAGGGATTAAAAAAAATTCTTTAGATGACAGAAGTCAATGCTGGATAACAGTGACACCAAAGAAAATTATCTCAGAATAGGTCATGGTTTATAATGTAGGATACAGAGAAACTAAGTCCAAATGACATCAATTTTCTCTATTTTGCATGCTTTAGTCCCTCCCTCTGCAATCTAACAGATAAAACAATTTCCCAAACCTGTGGATATTGAGAAGATGAACTCAATTCATCCTTTTCTAAAAGGTTGTCTACATAGCAGGCATGACATTAACTAAATTGCCAGTTTTTAAAAGTTATGACTTGGAAAAACTCTCTCACCACACCAGGGCCTAGCATCAGATGAGTCTATAGCCACCTGAGGGTGGAGACCTCCATGACAGAGCACTATTTCCTGTTATCAGAACTGTGAGAACTCAGTGCTGTATTTCTAAGGACTTAAGGAGTTTCTCTTTGGAAGTGCTACAATAAACATTATCAGAGCCCTCTAATCACCGTCTCCATACTGCTCTCACCTTCTCTTCTGTGTCTCACTGTAACTCTGTTTATTGAGTATAACCCAGCAAGGCACAGCCCCACTGACCCTGCCTCATTCAATGCTCAGTGGTTTCTAAGATTTTCAGCTCCTCTAGCCCAACACAAACTTTGAAATATGCTTCCTTCATCTTTACCACTGAACTCAGAGCCACTTTTTATGCTCTCTTACAATGCAAGTGAATTTACACACTTTGTTCTTTTCCCCCATTGACCTTATATTTTCTTTCCCTGAGTCATCTTTTCAATGATAACTTTTTAAATATTTTTCCCATAGATTCACTCTAAAAATGTATTTTATAGTCCTGACTTTATTTGACAAATTTGAAGAAGACCCTGAAATATCTTTAAGTGTGAAGAATCAGAATTTGCACTTAATGAATAACATAAAGCTGAGTTTATAAACTCAACTTTTGTCTTATTGTTTGTTTGTTTCAAACAGTCTTGCTACGTAATCCAGGCTGGCCTTCAAATTGCAGCAATCCACCTACTCAACCTTGTGAGTGCTGGCAGGATAACCATATGCCATCATGCCCAGCACATTTTCCTTATTTTTTAAAGGCATGAGGAGTGCCAGAGTTCATCAAAGTGAGCATTAAATGAAGAGAAGTGCTAAGTGCTAGCAGTGCAAGAAAAGTGTACCACACTCAAACGTTAGCACATCAAGTACCAAAATCAGTTTTAAATATAATTGTACAACATAAAGTGTAATAAAGACCAACTCATTTATGCTTTTATATCCAGGAGAACATGATGTGTTTTCTTAAAATGAACTTGCAAAGGTAAGTATATATTCAATTTAAAGAAAGTTTTCCTTGCAGAAGTCTAAAGTTATAAAAGGAACAAATAATGGAAATGAGTCATTCATTCACTATTTCATCCAACATTTATTGAACACATTTATTGAGTACTTTCACACTATTGGTAAACATTGCTTCAACTACTGAAACTTTTGAAGTTAGACACAAATGAATGAATTAGACTCTTTTAATAGTATTGTGAATAATACTGTTTTGTTAAATATACACACCGTAAAAAGTATCTGTTAAAATATCTCAGAGACAGAAATTATAGGAAGATGGCAAAAGAAAGTTGTGAATGGTGGAAGAAAAAAAATGCTCTTAGCTTCTGATTGCAGGCACTGAACAAGTCACTTCCTAGATAAACACCATTCTCTGAAGATAAGCATCAAGTTCATTACCCAGGAACATGCTACCTATGGGTTAGCATGGTCCAACGTAGTGGAATATCAACATCTACTCTCTTATTTGGTTTATTTTAAAATAAATAGCATGTTTTAAGAGAAAAGTTATAAGGTTTTGACATTTACTAGATGACTTCTATATGCTAAAAACTTTAAAGAAGTCAATTCATCTAACCTCTTTGACAATTTTTTTTTTCTGGTACCGGGGATCAAACTCATGACCTCACGTTTGCCAGGCAGGCGCTTAAACCACTGAGCTAAATGCCCAGCCCCTCTTAGACAGATTTATACTTACTTCCATGCCATGGTTGAAGTAAATAAGACTTAAGGGAGTTGAGAAATAATAATTATAATCATTACAATAAAAACAAGGAAAAAACAATAATTAACATCCATTTAGCATCTAAAATGTGTTAAGTATTTCATTTTACCAGATTTACACCAACAGTTTTTCTTAGCACATTCACAGGAGTTGAGAGACATTGGATGACTCACTGAGGCACTCTTGCCTCCCTACATTAAGTATGGGTGGTTTAATTACCACTTTCACTGGAAGGCTGTGAAAATTTAAGGTAATAGTTTGCATAATGCCCAGAGTATGTCTGGCACTGAGAAGATATTTACACATGACAGTCAATGATGGTTTATATTATACCTATAAATAAAATATTTTAATTGATGCCAAACCTAGTCAGAAGTTCACTGAGTATTGAAACGAACAAAAAACCAAACCAAACCAAAACAAAACAAGAGCCAAACATGGAAGCAGAAACCTGAGAGGCTGAGGCAGGAGGATTGAAAGCTCCCGCCCAGCCTGGGTAACTGGAAGACTTAATAAGACTCTCTTAAAACACAAATTAAAATAAATAAAAGGCCAATCATGTAGCACAGTAGTTCAGTTTCCAGAACCACGGGTTACCTAGTATTTTTAAATCAACTAAAAATTTTTAACCAAAATTTATACATAGTTATTTTTAATTTGAACAAAGCCAGAACCAAAGTTTTCCTGTACATCTGGAAGAAAATTAGCATTCCTTTTATTGTAGAAAAGCAGAAATTCTCCTTTTAACCCTGGGTTATTGGTAAAAGTATTGACTATTTTGGGAGTGAAGGAGAGCTGGATAAGTAATTTAGGCTTCTAAGCCTATCTTTCCTCATCTATTAACTGGTGGTAAAAATTCACCACTTATTAGATTGTTGAGAAATTTTTCAAAAATTGTGTCTTGTCAATATGTAATAGCTAAATCTTGGAAACAACCAAGATGCGCATCAACTGCAGAGCGGATGACAAAGATGAGGTATTTTTATACAATGGGATATTACTCAGCTATGAAGAAGGATGATCTTGAGGCATTCATAGGGAAATGGATAAAACTTGAGACTATCCTCATTAGTGAAATAAATAAGAATCATATTAATAGCCTTCACGCCCAGGAAGTCTCCCAGAAAGCAGCATTTCAGGCTGTCTCTTTGGGACCCGAAACTCTCGGATCCGCAGAGTGGCCCGGGCTGTTTGGATTGGGAGTATTGTGGAGACTGGCATCTTGGCCAGGTCTGTTCGGGATTGGGGACTTTTCAGAAACCAACATTCTGGCCTGACTCTTTGGGACCTGTAGGCCCTTCACTCGCAGGGAACCTCCTGGAGACCTGCCTGGGACAAGGCAAGGAGGCCTGGCCTGCCTGAGATTCCACAGGCTCAGGGGTGGCCACACCCAGCATTCGCCTTACAACTTAGGGAGCCAAGAGCCCACAAAGGGGAGTTAGGACCCTGTGAGGAAGCCAGGAGCCTGTGGGGGAGCCACTGCCCCTCCAGGAACTGAGGGTGTAACAGTTAATTTGCCACATAAGCAGAGAAAGCTTTGGAACACCGCCCAAAGTAAGGAAATATAGAAAAATGACAAAAGGCAAGACCAAAAGGAAGGCTCAAAGCCCTAGCCCTCCCCAAGAAAGCTTAGAAGCTGTGTACATAGAAGAAAAAAGAAGCCATAAACCTGAAATGTCTCAAATGATATCAAATGAAATAAATATGCAAATAGGGAAAGCTATGGAGAAATTCAAACCAGAAATACTT
>PVJX010024012.1:0-28604 GCA_004027295.1 Dolichotis patagonum | reverse complement strand
CTGAATTCTTCAATAAATTTTTCTCTCCATTTGTGTTCCTCTATTCTTCTGTCTGTGTCTTCTTGAGAGGTGCCCAGCCCTTCTTTTATTAATCTACTTATCTCTTGTTTAATTTGAATTAATATTTCAGTTTTGGTCCCACTTACGAGGTCTTGAATATATCTCTTTATGTCCACTAATGCTGTGTTTGATGTTGCATTTTTGCTGCCCTCAGTCTGTTTTGTATTTACCTCTCCTGGATCAATGTTCTCAGGGTTGGGGGCTGGGAGTGTTTTCTTATTTCTCCCTTTCGTCATGTTTTTGGTTCCTTCCATATAAGTGTACAGTGTAATTCCCAGACCCTTTTCTTGTTGTTTAAGGTTCCTCTAGAGGGTGCAGGCTAGGACCTTTAGCCCTCTTCAATAGGTTATCAGAGATTAGAGTTCACCCACGGGCAGTGTGTGTTAGCTCCTCCCTTCTGGGCCAGTCAACCTTTGCAGGCCTTCACTGCATCAGTGTGCACTGATCTCAGTGAAGTAACTGGGTCCCCGCCAGGGGCGTGGCCTAGTTCAAGCAGATTCCACCAATCTGCTCGGCAAGGGGAATAACCAGCTGAAGCCACTTCCTTATGGAGTTAGGGCTGTCCTGCCCAAATCCAACATGTCGTCCAGTCGGTTTCCTCTTTCCCATGGGAGGGTCTTATTCTCATCACTCACCGTGTCCCTGAGAACTGCTGCACTGCCCGACCTCTGACTTCAGCACGGCTGCGGTGGGAATTCACGGTGCCTCTGGGTGGGTCGTGTGCAGTGCCAGTCCCGGCGAGCTGCACGCCGGGCTCTTCATCTCCGGGCTCCGGCGGCTCAAGCCAGTCGCTTTGGTGCGGATCGCTTGTTCAGGTCGGGCGAAATTCAGGCGTCTCGAGGTGGGTGCCATGCTCGCCGATCTTATCTTCACTAATAGTAGCCCCAGGACCTCTTATTCTAGTGGGTTTTTGCGCTTTAGTTTGTTTCTGTGTTGTGAGAGTCTATCTCTCTCTGTTTGGGTCTCTCCAGGGTGTTTTATTCTGGCATTTGAACTGTCTCTCTCAGAGAGGGTCTCTCTCCTGCTACCTACCAGTCACCAATTATTTTTGATAGCATACTTTTTGTTTGTTTTTATAAAGGTAAAATTAAAATACAGTGAAAGTTCTACATCCTGCCTGTATGATTTGATGACTGCTGACCATTTGACAAATGCAAATAACTGGTAATTCAAACATTTGTCAAGATATACAATTATTCTAAAAATGAAATAGTCTTTGTTATTATACAACAAAACAGTAACAAAAAAGTAGTACAATCTTGTGATTTTGATGGGTTTTCCTTTAAAGGTGATCTGTTTCTTTTTTCTGACAGCTTTTAATATTCTGTTGTTATATGAATTTCTGGGAACTTGATTATTATGTGTCTGGGTGTAGCTCTGTTTTGATTGCAGGTGGCTGGAGTTCTGTATGCTTCATACATCTGAATATCATTTCCTTTTTCTATGCTTCTGATGTTTTCCTTAATAATTTCTGTGAATAGCCTTTGAATTTCCTTTGTTTTGACTCCTGCTTCTTCATTCACATGTTTTATTCTTAAGTTATAGATCCTCTTGTCATCTGCTAGCCTTTGTATTGTTACTGCCTGTTTCCTTGTTATTTTTAAGAGATCTTTCCTTTCATGATCACACATTGCAAGCCTGTCTTCAAGTTTTGATAGTCCATCCTTAGTTTCTTTCAAGCATTTTTGCCAGCTTTCAATGGAGTTTTTAGTTTCCTGGTAATCTCTTTGAATCTACTTCATGAATTCTAGGTTTTCTTTATATTCTTCCTTGAATGTTTCTCTCCTTTTGTGTTCCTCCATTCTTCTGTCTGTGTCTTCTTGAGAGGTGCTTAGCCTTTCTTTTGTTAATCTACTTATCTCTTGCTTAACTTGAATTAATATTTCAGTTTTGAGCTCATTTACAGGGTCCTGAAGATATCTCTTTGTGTCCACTGACTCTGTGTTTGATGTTCCATGTTTGCTGCCCTCAATCTTTCTTGTATTTACCTCTCCTGGATCAATATTCTCAGGGTTGGGTGCTCGGGGCTTTTTCTTATTTCTCCCTTTTGTCATGTTTTTGGTTCCTTCCATACAAGTGTATAGTGTAATTCCCATCCCTTTTTCTTGTTGGTTATGGTTCTTCTGGAGCATGTAGGCTAGGGGTTTCTGCCCTCTCCACTCCGCTGTCAGCCACTGAGGTGCAGGCAAGGACAGTGTATGCTGGCCCCTCCCTTTTGGCCCAGTCAACCTTCGCTGGCCTTCACTGCATTCAGTGCATGCTGTACTTGGGGAATTGGTTTGGGATGGCTTATTGTGTCCTGGCCAGCAGTGTACCCAGGCCAAGAAGATCCCACCAATCTTCTCTGTGAGGAGAGCAACCAACTGAAGTCACTGCCTTACTGAGTTAGGGCCGTTCTGTCTGACTCTAACATGTTGTCCAGTTGGTCGTCCCTTTCCCATGGGAGGGTCTTATTCCCAGCACTCACTGCAGTTTAATGCCAGTCCCTCTCTGGCTCAGTTCTCTGCTGGGCTCCCCAATCTCCAACTTCAGCATGGCTGGGGAGCGAGTCCACAGTGCCTCTGGGCAAGTTGTGTACAGGGCTGGCTCTGGGTGAGTGGCTCAGCTCCACGCTTGGGGCCACTCAAGCTAGTCACATTGGCATGGGTTCGGACTCTCAGGTTGATCTCGGGCACGAATTCAGGTGGTGAGAGCACTGTGCTCACCAATCTTAGCTTCTCTTAAGGTAGCCCCGGGACTTCATATTTGAGCAGCTTGTTTCCCTTCAGTTTCTTTCTGGCTTGAGAGAATCCATCTCCCTCTGTTTGGATCTCTCAAGGATGTTCTATTCTGGCATCTGAACTGTCTCTCTCAGAGAAGTTCCATATCCTGCTGGCTACTGGTCCACCATCTTTCACATGCATCCTCCTTTTCTTTTTCTAAGTAGAACCTGATATAATTCATATGAGACCTTTTTTGTTTTGGAATATAGAAAACTGATTAAGTTTACTTTAGTGATATCCTAAATCTTTAAATATATTGTATAATTGTATTTACTGCTTTCAAAATATTTTCTAATTTTCCAGTTTTTAAAAATGCATTTAGTGTTATTGGAATTGTGTTATTTTGTAATGAAATATTTTGATTTTTTTCAGATGTCTTTTATTTTTATTAATTTTTACATAAGTTCACTGTGGTCTGAGAATATATATTTTATGAAAAGTCACCTAGAACTTGTTGAGATGTGTTTTAAATTCTAGAAAATAAACTAATGCAGTAAATGTGTATCCTGCTGGTAGGTGTAATAGTTGCTACTCATTAATTATGTAAAGTTGGTTGTTATATTGTTAATGCCCTTACTGTTTTTCTGTTCACTGATAATAGCCATCAAAATATGAATATATAAATCTTCAATTTCTTGTTTGACAAATTCTCCTGATAGTAATATTGGTATTCCCTTCATATACTTTTAAGATTTGTTTTAGGAGCATAAATATTTTGAGATACTATAGCAATCTCTTGATCAATTGACCTTTTTATCATTATGAAATAAACTAATTTATCACTGCCAATAATTATAACACTGAAAAATACTTCGCCTCACCTTCACAGAGGCATTTCTTTTTTTAATTAGAGTTAACTGACTGTATCATTTTTCCTGTGTTTGCTTCTGACCTATATTCATCTCCAAATTTAAAATAGAATTGTTGTGCATTTTAATGTCTTTTTATTGAGCCTAAAAATCCTCTGACTTTTAATTGGATAGCTAGATCATTTATTTATGTTTAATGTGACTACTGATTTCATAGCCTTTAATCCACCATCTTCTACTTTATTTTATATTTATTTAAATTGTTCTTTGGTTTATTTAGTCTCTTTTTGTGGTTTCTTTTGAAATAGTTATATAACTTTTCTGATTCACTTTATCTTCTTGTCAACCTGTGAGACACACTTTTTCATTTTGTTATTCAAGGTAAACTTTAGCATTATTATATATATAATATATATATTTATCATATATATATATTTAGCTTATTCCTTCAAAGATTCACCTTCAAAGATATTATGTTCTACCTATAGTAAAAGAGCATTTATATTTTTATTTATTTTATATTTTTATTTAATACTTTCAATTTTCCACTTGCAATCTACCCAATATTAATATCATTCTCATTGTAATTTCTAAGTATTATGTCCCACAAATCTATTGTTTTTATTTTTAAATACTAAATTGTGTTTTCAATAATTTTAAATACTTTTTTAAACTTCATGCTTGCTTACAGTTATTATTATAGTAATTTTCATTTATTTGTGCAGAGTCAGGGGTTGCATTTGTATCCTTTTTCTTCTGTCTGAGGATTTCATCTAATATATCTTTTAATATGGTCCATGGATTCTTTCAGCCTTCTGAAATATTTAGATTTTGTCATTTATGAAAGTTATTCACTGAATATAAAATATTAAGTTTCAGGTTTTTTAGTGTATTAAAATATTGTTTTACTATTTTTGTGTTCCATGAAAAATACGGTTTATTAACTTTGTTCATCTGTACGTAATTTATTTTTTCCTCAAGCTGTCATTAAAAATTTCTCTTTATTGTTAGCTTGAAGCAATTTTATTAAGGTGTGTCTTTTGTGTACTTTTCTTCATATTTACTATGCTTGGGATTCACTTAGGTTTCTAGCTCTGTGGATTATATATTTTTGTCAGGTTGGGTAAATTTGATCATTATATTTTCAAACACTGTTGTTTCTCTCCTTTGGGACTCTCTTTGTACTTACATGAATGAGATTACTGTTTTTCTGAAACTCATTCTTGCTCAGCTCATTTAGTTTTGTCTTTTTACTTACTGTGCTATATTTTAAGTAGCTTAAATCTCTATGACAATTGGGAAAGTTCTCCTGGCAGGAAGCCAGTGTAAATGTGGAGCCTACCTATTGTATTTCCTTCTCACAGGAATCAGAACTGTCCTGATACCTGTGGCCTAGGATCTGAAATAGTTATTCTGTGTATTTTGTATTATTTGATTTTTTTATGGTGTTGGGCTAAATTCATTAGCTTAAATTTTATTTTGGCTTAAACCAAAAGTATTCCTATCATGATTTTGAATTATAACATATGCTCTACTCACAGATTAAAAGCTTCTTAGGACTCAGTCATAGAAAATAATAGTACACTGAAAAATGAGATTGAAAAGGATATCAGAAAATGGAAAAAATATCCCTTGCTCTTGGATAAGAAAAACCCACATAGCAAAAATGGCCATCATCCAAAAATTATTAAACAGAGTTAATGCAATCCAAATCAAAATACCATTACTATACCTCACAGAATTAGAGAAAAAAAAGAATCCTAAAATTCATTTGGAATCAGAAGAGATCTAGAATAGCAAAATCATTTGTGGACAACAAAAGCAAGTCAGGATTCGTAATAATCCCTGACCTGAAATTACACTACAAAACCACTGTGATAAAATCAACATGGTATTGGAAAACAAAATGAATACAAAAATCAACAACAACAACAAAAACAGATCTGAGGATCAGTGGAACAGATTGCAAGATGCATATGCAACTCCAAACATACTCTGACACCTTATTATTAGACAAAGGGGCCAAAAATGTTCACTGGAAGAAAGATACCTCTTTAATAAATAGTGTTAGAAGAACTGGCTTTCCACATGTCAAAGGCTAAAACTAGACCCTTATCTATTACCATGCATTTAACTACAGTCAAAGTGGATTAAAGGTGTAAATATTAAAACAGAAAAACTAAATCTCCTGGAAGACAAAATAGGTAGAAATCTTGAAGATACAGGTGTAGGAAGAGAATTCATGAACAAAATCCAAACCAAAAAGGAAATACTACAAGGAATTAACAAATGAAATCTCATCTTATTAAAATGCTTTGCACAACAACAATAACAAAAATATCAACAGAGTGAAAAGACAACCCACAGAATAGGAAAAAAATTATAGCCAGCTATCCTTTGGACAAAGGATTTATATCTAGAATACATAAAGAATTGAAAAAAATCAGACTTCCTAAATTCAAAGACCCAATCTTGAAATAGGTACCTGAGATGATGATACTCTTCTCAGGTGAAGAAATACAAATGGTGAATGAACATATGAAAAACTGTTCAACATCGCTGATCAATGAAGAGATGCAAATTAAAACAATACTGACATTCCATCGCACTCCAGTAAGAATGGCTATCATCAAGAAATCAGTCGATAACAGATGTAAGCAGTGCTGTGGGTAAAAAGGAACCCTTCTTCACTGTTGGTCTGAGTGTAGACTGGTGTAACCACCGTGGACATCAGTGTGGAGATTTCTCAATAAAACTAGGATTAGAGGTTCCATTCTACCCAGCTATTTTCCTTCCAAGTATCTTTCCAGAAGAATTGAAAACATCATACTACAGTGATATTTGTGCACTCATGTTTATAACAGCATAATTTGTAATAACTAGATCTTGGAAAGAGTCAAAATGCCCATCAATCAAGGAATGGATAAAAAAGATGTGGTTATTTTATGCAATGGAGTATTACTCACTCATAAAGAATAAACTTGAGACTTTTATAGGTAAATGAATGCAACTCAACCATACTCGTAAGTGAAATAAATCAGCCTCAACATGTGCAAACATGGTATTGTCTCCCTAGTGTGAGAAGTTGAAAGTTTAAATAAAATAAAAAAATGTACAATAGATATTGTGAAATGGAAATAAATTATTTAAAAGAAAAGAGACACATTTTTATTTTCCCCTTTCTTCCTTTCCTCTTTCCCCATCAGAGTTTTCTTTTCTTTTTAACATTTTCTTCCCAATTCATAATAACTATTGTACATTTTAGATCTTATTTACCCATTTATTTTCTCACACTAGTGAGACAATACAATATTCATACATGTGGCTCTGATTTATTTGATTTATGAGTATGGTCTCAAGTTGCATCCATTTACTTATAAAAGTCTCTGGGTTATCCTTCTTTATGGCTGGGTAGTACTCTATTATATAAAAATACTGCACATCTTTATCTTTCTTTTTTCTTTTTTTATTAGCACACATTTGCAGTGCATAATGATCACATTCCTCCTGGGACGTTGGTACAAGTGCATGGCACACTTTAATCCCTTTTAATCCTCCTCCCCTCCCATCTTTTCCTCCTCCTCCCAATTCTTGAGCTCCTTCCTATTTAAACCTTTATTTTCATTTTTGTTCTATTACATTTTCCACCCCCTTTCCCTCCCCTCTCTCCTGCTTGTTTCATCTCTTGTTTATCTTCCCACTGAAATCTCTCCCTACATCCAATTCACTGTTCTGTTTTATCCATGCTTTTATTTATATTTTGGTTTTCTCATATCAGTGAAACCATGATGCATATTTAAATATGTGTCTAATTTATTTCACTTAATATTACAATTTCCAAGTGTATCCATTTGCCTAAGTTTAGCATTTCTTACAGCAGAGTAGTAATCCATCACGTAAAAATAGTGTATTTTTTTATTTACCAATTGTCCATGGGCATATAGGCTGTTTGCAAGATTTAGCTATTATAAATGGTGCTGCATAAACATAGTGACACATTTATCATTGTAATATTATGGCTTTAACTCTTGCAGGAAAGGAATAATTGGGTCAAAATCAATTTCTAGTTTTTTGAGGAATCTCCACATGGTGTCTCCACAGTGATTACATTGTGCTTGTACATTCCCACCAGCAGTGTAGAAGGGTTTCTTTTTCCCCTGAAGCTTTGTCAGCAGTTGCTATTATCTGATTTCTTGATGATGGTCATTCTTCCTGGAGTGAAATATTGTCTCAGTGTTGACTTAATTTGCATTTCTTTGATGGCCAGTGATGTCAAATTTTTTTCACATATTTATTGGCAATCGTGCTTCTTGTTCTGAGAAGTGTGTTGTCCTCTACTTTGGGGTGGTATTTTTCTTTAGTTCATTGTGAGTTCTAGATGTTAGTCTTCCAAGGAAGAGCTGACAAATATTTTTTGCAAACCTGCAGGATGTGTAGGCCGTCTCCTTACTCTTGCTTGTTTCCTTTGATGTGTAGAAGCTTTTTAATTTGGTAGGATTCCATTTGTTGTTTCTTAGTATTACGTTTTGTGTCAGCGAGTGTCTTCTCAGAAAATTCTGGCCTATACCTATGCCTGCAAGAGTTTTTGCTTTTCTATGATATTTTTGCACTTAGAAAAATATAAAAATAACAAGTGAGGTTTTACTTGCCTTGATACAGCCTGCCAAAGCCCGGCGTCTCTGTCCACTGGTAATCTGTTTACTAAAATGCTCGGCATGAAAGGAAGAACAAAAATGAGATTAAAAGAGAGATGATATTTGACAGGATGGATATACATTTTCACATTCGAGTGAACTGGAGAGTGCATAACAGTTTCACCAAATCCAGGGAATTTTTACTAAAAACTTTCATAAAAGAACTGTCATTAAAATATTATACCTAATAAAAAATTTATGACTTGTGTATTTATATAATGAGATTAGGCAGTGCCACTTATAGTGTAGTATTTTCTATTGCTGTTAGACGTTTATTAAGTAATAACCCAGTCCCGTCCTAGCAGTTCCCATTTCCATCGCATTACTTCGTCATGTCCACTAGATGGCGACATATGTCTACTTGATGTTTAATTACGGTACTAGGCAGCTGCTCCAACAAGAAGTTGCACCCCTGAACCCTGGGCGCCTGTGATTTGGGAGCCCTGATCACTGCGCTGTTCATCATCCAGCACTTAGAGCACCTGCTATATGTCGACCTGAATATTAGGAATACAGTAATGAAGAGCACACGGCTACCGTCCTAATCGTGTTCACAGCTGAGGGTAGGAACAAATACGAAACGTATCAATTAAAATCCAGAGACAAGAACTGTGACAGAAAGAAGCCCCGCGAGCTCCTGACTTGAGGTACATTTGAAATACCACCTAGGGCTTTTCCTTTCTCTAGCACTGCACTTCAAAACAAAAAATGGGAAGTTTTATATAGGAAAGTTGGTGTGCAGAAGGAATAATATCACACCATACATACTTGTTAAACATATGATAAACGCATGTACAAACCAAGGCCTTAGGGGCTACCATAAAAAGCAAATTACGCCTTCTCTTTCTTATTCCCGCTGAAACTCACAGCATCAGATGGGGGATTTGAGACAAAGGGCGTAAATCATTGTCACGCAGGAGGTGCTGGAATAGAAAGCCAGGAAGTTTCTGAGGTAAGAAATAGACTTCTGGCTGGAGGAATCAAGAAGTTCTTTGTCTGAAAGTCACCTTGCAAAGAATTGTTCTGGAACAGATAAGGTTCTGATAAGGAAAAACACCCAAGAATTTCAGCCAGAAAGCAGAGCTGAAAGGAAAACTACGATTCATTACAAAGCCTTGTGCTGTCTGCAGCTCTATCTGCTGTAACAGTGCTATCTCGAGGGTACGGGGGCGTTAGTTAATACTTATGGGCCTCAGCTTTATTCTCTTTTAATGAATTGATTTGACTTGCGAAATCCTTTGTCTCATGTCCAGGATATTCAGCTCCAAAATGAGATGGTGGGATGTACAGGATTCAGGGAGTGGGGAAGCTGCATCAGTGGCTAACCTGTAAGATCTGGTTCAAGGTTATTGTGCCCTGAATTATGGTCACCACCACTGATTCATGTGCTAATGTTCTGATTCCAATGAGTTCAGAATATGACTGCATTTGGAGATATGAATTTTAGAAAGGTGACTAATTTAAAATGAGCCCATTAGGGTGGGCCTTAATTTAACTTACTAGTGCCTTCATAGTAGGAGAAAATTTGGACCCCAGCAATGCGCTGTTGCAGAGAAAATGATGTGTGACAACACTCCAAGGAGGTAACAGTCCCCACGCCCCAGGAGAAACTCAGTCTACTAATGTCTTGAGCTTGGACTTCCGGCCTCCAGCTCTGTGACAAAATAAATGTCTGCGTGTAAGTCACTCAGTCTCGGTTATGTGGTTCTGGTAGGCCTAGTGTTTTTATTTGTTTATTTATTCATGCTTGTAGAGCTTTCATTATGGAAGACCTTATAAAACAAACTTGGAAAAATAATCTGGGAGTAAAGCTGAGGTGAAAAATTTATATTTGGTCTGCTATTAAGAAACTATACAAAGTTATGAACCACAACACAGGACATTCTTGCCAACTCTGAACTCACAGCTTCAATTTTTGAGAGTAAAGATATGGTAGAAAGCGAATTCATGTCAGCTTTTGAATAGCTTTTGAAAACAAGAAATAAAGTGGCAGAGCAAAGCACCAGCCCTCTGTGTAGCTCAGCCTTTGGGAGGCCACCTTCTCACGGTGGCTCTTCAACTCAGGTCTCCTGGGATTTTGCAAAGGGCTGATCTTGTGGGGCCACCACTGCATTCTGTGCAGCACAGACAAGTGACTATGGGCCATCCTCCCTCCACAGGACGTTTGCTGTCCAATAAGAGAACTGCTGAGAAAATGATTTCAGCATTACAAGATGCTAGGCAAATACAGATTCTGCATGCTTTTAATTTTGGAAAAGACTAGAAGGCCATAGATTCTAACCTCCTCAATTAACTGTTGTCTAACAAAGTATAGCATTACAGTATATGTATTAAAGATGGTAGATGTATATCCCTCTCCTGATCTCCAACACTACATTGACTGAAGTCATTTTTAATAGTTAATTTTATAGAGCAGAACAACTTTTTAGAGTTTAATTGGCAAGAACTTGGAAGTAAAGTAAGAGATCATTTAATTCAAGCATCCACTAAAATTCTATAAATCTGAAAATTATTTAAATCAAAAGTAAGCTTATGATCTCTCTCTCTCTCACATACACACATATACATTCTATCTCTCTCACCCTTTCTCTCTCTTTCACAATCACACATTCACACATGGTGAATCTGTTACAAGAGAAGTATATTCTTCTGACTCTAAATAATAATATAATCTTAAATCAAATAATAATATATTATTTTCAAGAGTCAAAAGAGCACAAATAGGTTACTCATGTGATTATAACTGATTAAGTGATAGCAAAATTCATGCCAGTTGAAATCTTAATGCTATTTGGTAATGGTGTTCCACTGCAATTCTACTGTCTTTAATTGTTATGAAACATTTTCTTATATTCCACTTAATTTTGCCTTTCTTTAATTTCTAGCCAGAGGCTCTGATTTCTTTCACGTTTGTTTTATTTTTCAAACAGTGTCTTCTGTCTTGCAAATCAATAGCTCTTTGATTATTTGACATCTACCTATTTCTTTTCAGCCTACACACTTTAACCAAAAATATCCTCAATGATTTGTATGGAGCCACAGGAGAGATGCATGGCTTTTTCTTCCTTGCCCTCATTGCAGCATTCTTGATGTTCTTCAAACTCCATATTTTCCTTATTAAATGAAGCCTGGAATTTGACACAATAATTCAATGGTAGATGGACAGTTATTGAACTTATTTTAGAAATCTTCTAGACCTATGTATTTTTTTCATTATCAGTCCCTTATTCTGTGTCATTCACATAGCAGAAAATCAATATTTTTGGTTTTCAGTATTCATAGAGTAAAGCTTCAGGCTTAAATGAACATTGTAGAAACCTATCTCTTGTCATTTGTTCTTCTATTTTTCCATCACTTAAAATCTAAACTCAAAAGTGTTTGCTAAAATAGTGTAAGAATTATGAGCCATATGTAGAGTAGAGAAAATGTTGGTTCTTATTATCTCCTTTGGTGGTTAATAAAATGATAAAGACATTAATAGGACATACAAGATTCAAAAATAGTATAAAAATAAATTTTTGTTGTTAAGAGTGATGCAAACATTTTCATGTGATAGGAGACAAAAAGATGTTGATTTTCAGCACAGCTGTGAGAAGTCAAACACTATCTTCTCTACATGTGTATTTTTTCATACTCTGCTAGCAGTGATGAACAAATGTTCAGTGTCACTGAAAAAAGTAGCAGAGGAGAACCCAAAGCTTGAATTACATGTCTCTCCCACCTCTTTGTCCAGCTTCTCAGAGATATCCTGGCTTCACTTTTTTGTATGTGAAGCTATCAATCCAACTGGGTGTTCTTGGTGTTGAGACGCCACTCAAAATGGACACCGTGCAAGTGAAAATGTCCCTCAAAATAGCTGCCTTGCAAATGAAGCTGTCAGTTATCTTGAACAGTTCAGTCTGTTGCATTGTCAGTAACAAGGGCTTGTATGTACTGATAGCTGTTTCACCACATTTAAAATACTTGATTGAGTCCCTTGTTTATAGTTCCCTGACTTCTTGCTCTCTGCACTCAAAAATCTTTGTATTATGAATTGTGTTTCTCCCCAAAGCTAATGCAAGCCAACAACTAAGCAGGAGTTAGAAGATATGTGGCTAGCATGTGTGGAATTCTGAGGTACATTCTCAGCAACTCAAAATAAAGGAACGAATGAATAAGAATAAGGCATAGTGTGGAGAAAATATTTATTGTACAAGTCACTAATACAAGTTGATAAGGAATTAGGTTGGATGCCCACTCATTTTATCATCACAAATGAAAGAGAATGGAATATAATCCACATTAAGCTTTATAGAAATTCATTCACTTATTTGTTCATTCATTCACTAAATAAAACTTTATGATTTGTCTAGTGGGAGCTAGAAAATGTTTTAAAGTAAGACATTGATATGTTCAGAGAAGAGTAGGACCACAAGAGCTCCATTTCTCAACTTGCTCTGAGGAAAATGTTTTACACCGCAGGGCTCCCAGTTTGTCTGTTTCTCTGCTCTTATTGGCACTTTCACCTGTGTGATGAAATCTCTTTGTTTGCTCCCTGTTGTATCCTACAAGTGAAGCTTTTCCTTTAATCAGTAACTTACTGGATTCAACTGGCCGAAACTACTTTAATTTGAAAATACAATGGCAAAGGCGTTTTATTTGGCGAGGTTTTATTTGAAGCTACATCTGCAAATTGTCAATTATAAAAATAATTTAAGTTGAAACATTTAACATGATATTCTAACCACACTGAATAGCAAGAGAAGAAAATATAATAACATGTAATTTCAGCTGCAACCAGTTCCCAAAGAAATTACAGCTCCACATTAGCAGAAAATGTATCTTGTGTTCATTTGTTTTAGTTGCATTTTTTGTACTAATGCAGTTGACCACTGAGCTACACTCTTTATTCCCTTTTGATAACTTATTTTGTGCCAAACGTTCACTAAATTGCCCAGTTTGGCCTTGAACTTGCAAACTTCCTACCTCAGGCTCTCAAATAGCTACTATTACAAAAGCACAGAACCACACTTGACTTACGTCTTATTTTTTTTATACTTGATTAAAAATCAGCACCGTTTTCAACAAAGACAGACTTTCACTAAGTAATGTTAAAAAAGGACCTTGACAAGTTAGGATGTGCAAAAGAGACTTTAGTAGTACGACAGCTGTAGACAATTTTTCTCAAATAGGCTGAATATTTGAAAGGATGGAGCAAGTTTTCTTTATTATGTGCGGAGTGACTCAGCCTGATTCTGCATATTCTTTTGCGTTATCCCACACTGAAGTTTACATTTGTTGTCCTTACTTTTTTCATATGCAACACAATTTGCAGCGTCTAGGACATGAGTCTTCTATTGCACCAGCGATATTAACAGTCTAACTCAATCCCGTTCAAATTCTTCTCAGTGCACCCTCTATCTAGAAGTAAAAGCCACCCTGGCATTCAAGGCCCAACTAAAAAATGGATTATGTGCATTCCTCACCATCTCCACTTTTGATATACAGGAAGTTGAAAATATTAGGTACTTGGTAATGTGCTAATCCGTGACATTTTAGTCATTGATTAATAAACCTTCTGCCATTAATTATAATTTAGTCTCTTTCTTCAATCCCAGGTTTTCTTCTGCTTGTTTTTTTTCCAGTTAATTCCATGCCTCAGACAGTTTCCACCAGGATGTCACAAACAATCTCTACACTATTTTCTTCCAAACAACTGTTTAAACATATTATGCCAATAATCTTTTCTTAAACAGAAAATACCATAAAATACTATATATTCATTGATAGATTTTGCACTCTTTCTTTTCTTTTGCTTATCATACTTCTTAGTTATCTCTCTTGCTATGTCTTTCATTCTTAAATTATCCTAAGGCTTCTAGAGATAATGTTTGGCAAACGTGATGTGAAAAGCTTTTCATAGAGAAGGACATGGCCTCTGTTCTTCTGATAAAACTATCATTAAGTTCTCCACTGAACTTAATGTTTGAATTAAGTTTGAATTAAATAATTTCCAGAGTTCCATTTCAGTGTTAGATTTTATTTTGGATCTTACTCTTATAGAGAATGGAGGACATAGGGAAGTGTTTTTTCTTTTTTCTAGAAAATTATATGTGGTAATAAGATGTGTGAACTAGTAACAACAAAGCACTCTGTAGGTAGTGTCACTCAGTAGTGAAGTACGGATGACATCCATGTCTTACAAGTAGAATAAATATGTTGAATCACACACAATTTTGGGAGTTTAAGTTGCTCAATTGGTTAAAGATAAATTTTTAATATTTCTGATTGTACTCTCTTTGACAGACACTAGGTGGCACAAACATTAAATTTCCTAAAATAGTAAGCCAAGCCTCTTTGGAAAAAAAAATGCAACAAAGCTGTTCTGTGTTCACTAAAACAGCACAGCCCTGTTTTAAGAATTACAGTCTTGTGGTTCAAACAGCACTGGGACTTGGCTGCTTCGGCAGCAGAGTGTATTTATAATGAAAACCGTGTCAACTATGGGTTGGTTATTAATATTTAAGTGCAAAATTGACATTAAAAAGCAGAGAACAGGAAAAGATTCAGAAAACAAAATGCTAGTGCAAGTGAGACAGAAAGAATATGGATATCACAATAGAAAAAAAAAAGAATGTAGAAAAATGAGACCTAAAGAAAAAAATGGGAAAAAGATAAAAAATAAAAAAAAGCATGAGACAATGGAATGAAGACAGAGGAAAAAAAAGCTCACTGAGAATTCCACAGAGGAAAATAAAAGAAATAATAGTTTTCCAGAGAAAAAGGAAGGCTTGGTTAAGTGTTGAGATGTGTGACAGAGGTGACTTGGTGTCCATTGCTGTTTCATTTATTTTGCTTTACGAATCTCTGAACATTTTAAACAGATTTATGTACATACTTACACTGGAAAATACTAGATCCAGTAGATGATTTTTTGAATTCTTGGCTTGTTTGTTGTAAAAGTTGAAGAAAAAGAGGAAATACATCTAGTAGCTTTTCTTTTACAGTGAGACCCAGTGACCCTCAGAGTAAGAATAAATGTGGACGATGTCAGTTCTCACCCAGGGCAGCCTCTTACTTCTCAGGACCCTCAGGTATGATTTTCATTTCTCTCCTTTGGCTCAGTTGATTACAATATTTGATGAAAATGTAAAGTGCTGGCGAAGCTCTCTGATTTGTACAACTTTGACCACAAATTATAAAATCAGGGCTTTGGATGGAAGAATTGCTTTGAGTGGTTTTCTAGTCAATATTCTCTATGGCCCAAGGTAGTGATACTGAAGGTTTTATATATAAGATCAAATGAGGAGCGTATACCTCTAACTCCAGGTAATGGAATTCATTAGAGGTAGGGACGTATCTGTCCAGTGAAATATCTTTATCTTTTCTGATTTTTTTTCTTTCTCTTTCCCTTTTTTTTCTAGTACTAGGGGATTGAGCTCAGGGCCTTTACACAGATCTACTCCCCTAGCCCTCTTTTTTTTTTTATAGGGTCTTGATAAATTGCCAGCATCAGCTCAAACTTGTGTCTAAGCTTCCCAGAATGCTGGGATTACAGACATATGCTACCATCCCCAAATACACTTTTTTTTTCAAGTAGCCAGAGAACCATCTTTTGGTGTGGAACCCAAACCTCAACACTGAAACTGTTTAAAGCTTGATACAGTATGCAGGATACTTTTGGGAATTTGTTAAGAACTGTATGTGCCCGTAGTCCCCAAATCTGTCTGTTGAAGCACTAATGCCCAGTGTGATGGTATTAGATCAGCTTTGGGAGGCGTAGGTCATGCTGATGGAGTCTTCCCAAGGGGTTTAATACTGTTTTAGGAGGAACAAAAGAGAATTTGCTGTTTCCTCTCTGCTCTTCACCATGAGGGAACATAATGAGAAAGCAGTTATCTGCAATCCAGGGAAAGGCCCCCTAACAGACTGGATTTGTTGGCTCTTTGGTGCTGTATTTCTAAACCTCCAGAATTGTGAAAAATAAATGTTTGTAGTTTAGCACATCCCTCCTAGGGTAATTTATTATAGCAACCTGAACAAGCTGATTTGAAGAGAGTAATTGCTATACTTTGGCCCTTTAAAGTTCCCAAAAGGTCTATAGTAAACATATGATAAAGGCCTGATTCAAGGTGGTGCTCTACAGACCTGTTAGACCCATTAGAGAGTCAAACTTAATGAGAACCTTTTAAGTCACTGTGGACACGTCTTTAAAAAGGTTCTAAGAATACTGTCCCCTCCTCACTCTCTTACATTTTCCAGCCATGAGGTAAATAGACCTCATATCTGCATGAACCCTGTCATTGTCATCTTATATCCTCTTTGGAGGCCTAATAGGAACAGATCCTTTTGAATACGGATGGAAGTCTTTAAACTTTGAGAAGAATTAAACTTTTTCTTTTGAAAAGTGTATTATCAGGGCACTTGCTTTATGAACAGAAAACTGACTAATACACTACTAATGACAATGAACACATTCAAAGAAAGATTAAAAGAAACCTTATTATGTATTAGTAACTGTAGCCAAAAAATTCAAGGATGGATTTTCTATGGCTTTGGTTCAGCAGAAACTGGTTGTTCACATGAGACTGTAAGAGCTCTTTCTCGTCATTTCTCAATTCCAAGTTTCTGCTTGGCTATGATTACTCCTGATTCAGGAATTAGTATCACCTGTGTTTGTATTCTCTCTCTCTCTCCCTGTCTTTCTCTCTCTTTCTCTTTCCCTGTCTCTCTCTGTCTCTGTCTCTCTCTTTCTCTCTTTCTGTCTCTCTCCAGCTAGGATCTGTTCAATTTTGTTCTAATTATAACATCTGATGTCCACATGTCAAGAAATATGATCACACAGCCTCAAAATTGTTTTCTTAAAAGTGATTCTTTTCTGTAAATACATTTTGTATCTTAACAAATTTGTGTAGGATAATTTATGGACATGGCTATAATTTAGCTAACATAGAATACCTGGTCATCCTTTTATTAGTAAAATTAGAAAAATTAAAAAAATAGAGTTGTCTGACTTTTCATGCCTAAAGAGAATGCCCATCATGGCAGTAGATGTTATGGGACCAGCTTTCCATAGCAAAAAAGTAAGTTTCTACTAAAAAAAAAAGGAAAATGAGACATAGATGAGAGTTAGATAGATGATAGATGATAGATAGATAGATAGATAGATAGATGAAACTAAATGCTGTGTTGACAAGCATCCTGATGTCGATTGTACAAAGCCAAGCTAAGGATGCACAGAAGTGACCTGGTAATCTCAGTAATTTAGTGCTGTAATTAATCAAGAAAATTAGAACAACCCTGTTCTCTGTCTGACTCTGTGATATGCCTAACATTTTATTATAATCTATGAAATAAACCTCATTTGAAGTTTACAAGATTCAATATCAGCTGACTTGACCTTTTTTTTTCTTTTTCTTTTTGGTGCCAGGAATTGAACTCACAATCTCATGCCTGACAGTCAGGACTATGCCACTGAGCTATATCCCTAGCCTTTGACCATTTCTTGAAGGAATACAAGACACTCCAAACATCATTTAGTTAAAAGAATTTTCAGCACCTTTTGGCCTCAAGTTTAGTACCTAGATAATCAACTTAACTGATTCTGAAATTGCTATGAAATAAAATAAAATAAAATAAAATAAAAGGGAATCACACTAAGACAGCAGTCTAAAAGACATCACTGGGCTATAAGTTCTATTTTACCTGCAATTGATTTCCAGTATCTGAAACAGAAAATGTACTCAAAAGCTATTTGTAGATGAATGCATGAATACCACTTTCCCAGAAAGCAAAATCTGGAGAATATAACTGACTCAAGTTGTATTCTTTAGTGAACCTTCCGGGCTTGGGATGTAGTTCAGTGGGAGAAACTTGCCTCACATGTTTGCCTCCACGAAGAGAAAGCCTTCAGCAAAGACTCAGTAATGAAGGGGAAGTCTTTGGGAATGTAATAGACTAAAATGTCTGCTTATTGTTGGGTTTCATCTTCTCATGTATTATATTTCTTAAGAAAAGAAAAAAAAATGACTTGGCTTTTCAAAAATAAAAGCTGTCCATTACTTTTTTAAAAAATTATTATCAAGTATATTTTACATTAACTTCATGATTCAATCCCATTAAGTCCTAATGTCATTTACCATAGTTTATTGTTTTCAGATTTAGTTGTGGGAAGTACATTAGTATTTGTATGACTAAATTCATATAGTAAAGAATCAGGCCATAAACATTTTTAAAGTAACTGTGGAAAGTACAATAACACTCATGTGACTCTTCATGACAATTATACACAGTATATACATATATATATATTCATTTTGATATGCAAATAGCAAATAGAAGCTATTGTCTGTCCTAAAAAATTAAGTCATTGATAACACCAAGCAAGACCAATTCAAATGGTATTCGTGGATCTTCTTTGCGTTTGTCTTTACCAGTGACTAAGAAGAATAAAGCTAGTAATAAAACATAAGATTCTCTGTAAACACATTAGGTAATATAAACAGCTTAAAATTTTTCAAGAAAACAGATAAGAGAAGAAGTTCATGGATAGCATTTACTAAAACAGGGATATAGGAAAAAGAAATGAGTCATTATGGCTTGTCTGGCAGAGAATATAGTATTTGAACTGACCCTTAAAAATGGATAGGTCAAACAAATTAAATATGTATGTAAAGGTCTTTTTTACTTCAGTATGGCTAAATTTATCCAGGGAGGGTCAGGAATCAACCCCAGTCTCCTGCGGGCTTGGATTTAGAGGCTAATGCAGGGTGAAGTGTGGATCCCGTATAGAGATGACCCAGTATAAACAGCTGTAAAGAGGCAGTTTCATAAAGATCCAAAAGATCAAAGTGGAGAGAGAATCCAGACACAGTGAAGTTTGAAAAGAAGTGGCTCACAAAGAAATTAATAATTTAGTCAAAGTCAAGATACTGGGGAAAAAGAAATAAAAACAAATCAGCATTATAGTACAAGAATACTGCCCCAGATAGTCTGAGTCATTTTTATGAAAATATTTGATTACTGTCCATTTGCATTTGGATACACAGGCAGGGTGATGCCTGGTAACAAAGCGGAGAGGACATAGGTAGATTTGGATAGAGAAACCACAACCTCAATATTAGAACAAAAACTTAGAAGTGAATTACTATCCAAATAAGGAAAGGATGAACTCAAAGGTGATGAGAACTGTTTGAGCACATGTAACTAAGAAAGAGAATGGACTTTATAGCTCTAGCTATGCAGAAATGCCAAGCATGATTCATCACCTTGATGGTCAATTTGTTTTTATAGACACTTAGAGAAACCAATTAGAGAAATATTATTTACTCTGGAGCAGTCGGTTATATCCATGTTTAAATCAATAAATGAAGCAAAGTTGATGAGATACCTCTGTGCACCAGTCTTTCGATACTTGCTTTTTCTTCTTGGTATGTATCTGTTCATGGTATGGCTTCATTTAGTTGCACTTTATCTTTATAAAAGATTGGTTAGGGGGCCACAAAAGAAGGTGTGAACCAGTTTAGCCTGGGAAAACCCAGTTCTTAATGCCCTTTAGGTCAAGCTATCAGCAAAGTACCTTCAAATTTAGAGTAACTTGCCTAAGAAACACCAATTTTGATTTCTACTTCTCTATTGCTCTTAATATTATGATGGTGGAAATTATGGGCTATTTTATACTATCTGTTCTTGTCATCTTTAAAAATACATGTTGGTAAATTGTGGCCCAAGGGTTATATGCAGCCTACCTAATATATTTCTGAAGAAAGTTTATAGACATGGCCATGCTAAAATTATCCATTACCCATGGCTATTTTTGCACTATAATAGGTTAAATACTTGAGAATTTGTGATACAGACCATATGGTCTGCAAAGGCTAAATGTTTACTAAGTTGATCTTTATATGAAAAAAAATGCTGACCTCTTTCCTAAATTAAATAGGATATTGAATTCACAGCTGGGCTGGACACAAGATTGTCTGAATAGTATTTATTTATAATTTCCTTCTGGCAAATTCTGGCTCATTACTTATAAAGAGAAATATGTGCAACCTCCCAAAAGTATGTTTAAAACCATGGGCTTAGCCCGTTTCACACTGCACATTGGACCCTTTTCGTACATAAAAAAATGCAGACATTGAATCTGTAGAACCAGTAACATCTTAAACAATGAAATAATCTTGAATATAGAAGGTTTACATTGTAAAGCCTAAAGTTAGATGGAACCGTTCTTGCAAAAATCATGCAATTTCCTACCTGAACTGAATGGACACACTAGAAGAAATACAATTCTACCTTGTGCAACGACACTGTTACTTGTGTAGTTTTCTGGTGTAACAAAGGGTTCTCCCATAGCAAATTTACTCTAAAGAACCTAATAGTCTGTATTATACCAAGTTTCTGTTGCACTATGTACCTAGGGTCATTATGGTTGTAGAAATTTGAGGATCTTACTCTTGACAGCCTCGACAACCTCATCTCTTTTTGACTCAAATTAAATTGTATTTCCCTGAAAACTGGAGTTGAATTCAGGTTCTTGGTCAAATTTCTCAGCCCTCTTCTTAATCCTCACCCCTACATGTGTTTCACCAAACTGGGATGATTTTATGGTGAACTCTGTTCAATCTTCACTGAGAATGCTGGCCCCAGTTTTTTGTTTATTGTTAGTAAATCAGGTCAGTGGAGCATCTCATCTTGATTTCATTGATACAACTTTGATAGATACAAGAATTCCTTTGTGATGTCAACATAAATATTTCAATAAGGAGAAAAATTCAAAGCCTTCTTAAAGTACACCTTCATGTTATGTGTGGCAGATTAATAAAAACATGATCATACACATTTATATGAGTATACAACATGAACAATGCCAGTAAATTCAAGAGTATTTTACAATCAAGATTGACACACAAAGGCAACAATTTGAATGGCTGTTGATAATATTTAAGAATAAAAATTATTTCATAAAACTGTAATTCTTATTTTTATATATTCATATATTGAACAACATTTATCATAAATGTGTTCCCTTTTTTTTGTCTCTAGTTCCCATTTACCTACACTGACATATACATATTGGTATAAAGGTGTGATTAAAATGGAAACTTTACGTTGTTTGAAATGTGTGTCAGGATAACTCAGAGGGATAAAAAGTAGAAAGTATACCAGTGGCTGAATCAGGGAAGGTTGTTACTAAATACTGCTGCTGCTGCTGCTATTTTCTGCAAGTCTTCAACTACCACTAAAAGTAGGTCCACATGATCAGTATATTACTTTGAAACAAGCAGTTATGACACAGGCTACAAAATTCATGATGTAAGAAATAAAATCAATTTTCTTTCTTCTTTCCCTGAATTACATCTTCATACGTAGCAATCTGCTGACTGACTGGTGAGAAATTTAGTTATTTTGGAGGCTCTGCTCCGAGGGTTGTGAAAATGTTCAAACTTGGAGAGATCCCATTTGGTCTCAGGAGATTCTGTGATTTCCTGCGGGCATCAGGACAGTTTTCCAGGGTATAAAACTAGGGTTCAGAGTTCTGCCTCTCTGATCTTTTAGAAACATTTCTTCTTCTTTTTCTGTTCTCTTATGGACCTCTTGAAGAAGCTCTGCTCCTTCTCCCTCCTCCTCCCCCTCCTACCCTGTCTCTCCCCTTGTTGCTTATTAGCTATAAAGAGAAATAGTATGTACAACTCTGTTTTCTTTTCCTCTCTTTCTTTTCTTTTCCTCTCTTTTCTCTCTTCTTTCTCAAATATGAATTTTTAAATAGGATTACACAAAATTAGAAAAATCCCATTAAATGTCTCATTTCTATTTTCAGTTGAGTCAAGACTTAGGGAGAAAATCAGAAAGAGAAGAATACGTCACATTTTGCAAACTGGTTTAATCCAGCTCCAACATAACACAGATGATGCGGTATCAGCAGAGTTACTACTGCAGGCAACTGCTAGCATCACTAGGACTAGGAAAATAAAAGGGAAGAGATGAAATTATAAAAGTTTAAATGCTTAGAAGGCTCCAAGGTGTTGAACTTCTTACCTTTGGGAAAGCGATGTGCTTGGCTAATGTCAAGGTGCCAACATTTGGTCTGGGAGAAGAGATTCCATGGGACCAGGACCAAATCTCTGAGAGAATGACAACAGAATCCACACACTAATGCTGGTATCTCTTTGAGTGTGTAATAAAGGTGGTTCTGTGACTGTCAGAACAAACACAAGTTGGATTCAGCTGCTGCCATAGGAAGGAACTGTTGCTGTCCCAGTGAGGAAGTGTTGCTATGGTGATACTGACAGAGAAAAAAAAAAAAGAATTCTTTCTTGCTCCTCCAGCCTTGCAGTCTCCCTCAATGAAGACCCTCTTAGGAAACTACTGGCAAAGTAGGCATCTGGTTGTGAAGTCTTAAACCCAGCATCATAAAACAGAATATAGAGTAATGTATTTGAAATGATACCTAGCAAGGTATAAGGCAACTTATATAGTTAACAAATATCAAATATCTAAGGCTAGTTAGTAAATTAATATTATAAGACTTGAGTTCAAGTAAATCTGCCTCCAGAGAGTGTGTTCTTAATTCCATTATTATGTTATCAGTAATTACTAATGATTTTTCTCTCAATGTTGTTCTTAAACAATTTTCTTATCAACTTTTTTTTTTTTTTTTTTTTTTTTGGTGCTGGGGATCGAACTCACAACCTCACGTTTGCCAAGCAGGCACTTATGCCACTGAGCTAAACCCCCAGCCACTTATCAACATATAATAATCATTTTTACTTATGATGGGGCACTTTTCAAAAGTTTATAGCATGATTTCCGCTTATTATTGGACACAAATGCATCAAGAATGAATGTGAATAAAAAGTTGTAATGAAAGTAGATCAGGTCTGGTTTCTGAAACTTTTTACTATGAGTCTTCTATTTATTTACATATTCCTAAAACTGACTGAGGACCCAACAGAACAACCAGGTGTGGTGGCATGCACCTGTAATCCCAGCAATTGGGAGGCTGAGGCAGGAAAATAATTGAGAGTTCAAGGTCAACCTGGGGTAAACAGTGATTTTAAGGCCAGCCTAAACTACAAAGTGAAACTCTGTATCAAAAAAAATAAAATCAACAGAAAAAAATCTGTGGAGTTCAATCATTTCAAGTTTCTGGTCATAACTTTAAGATTTACTTTCCAAAGGGCATGAGATTTAGCTCAGTAGTATAAACACATGCTGGGCAAGTGCAAAGTCGTGAGTTTGATCCCTGGTAACAAAAAACCCAAAACAAACAAACAAACAAACAAACAAAAGATTTACTTCCAATAGAGTGTCTAGAAAAGAGGTGTATTCCAACATCAAAATAAACTGAAATAAAGAGAATTCAGGAATTTCTTTCCCAGTGCACAAATGGAAATGGAAGACACAGTGTGGAATTTGTTCAGAGATACATGCCTGCACACATTCTTATTTATTTATTTCTTTATTTATTTAGGTACCAGGGATCAAACTTATGACCTCACACTTGCCAGGCAGGTGCTTGTGCCACTGAGCTATACTGCCAGCCCCTGTATGCCCACATTTAAAGACATAGAACTTAATAGAATCTTGATGACCTGTTTTATATGCTACTGCATTTATCACCTTCCACTTACCTTATGCCATCCCTACGCTTACAAAATACATTACAAGCTCAGAGCTGTTAAAACACACAAAAACCTTTACCTTAGAATCCACAGAACAGATTTTAAATAAGTGATAATAATACAATAAATGATGTATATGAGTTAGTAATGACATATTAAGTTGTAGAAATTCTATACCGGTGAGAAAACAAAAGGACACTTTGGAATCCCTTGTTACGACTCTTCAGATACAGGAATTTTAATCATTTTTATGGGATTTCCCCCTTTTTTTCAAACAATAAACAGAGGGGGGATCATGTTTTATAAGTATATAGCATTATGACTGAATTTTAAGGAAGCGTATTTAAACAGTAAGGTGCATGAGCTGTGCCCTTCGAGAGAGAAATGTCAGAGTAGTGTTAAGCATGACAGAAGCCTATTGGAGGAGGGGCAGGGAAAAGAGAAGAAAACCTCTGTGATACAGGTGTGGCACTGACGGAGAAAGAGCAAAAAGAAAAAGGAAGGGTAGAGAGAAGGACCAAGCACAGTACAGTTTCAAGAAAGTTTGACAAGGTTAATTGGGAGTCACCTGTTTTTTCATTAATAAATTTGCTTTCAGTGCATATGATGCTTCGTCATTGGCTTCCAGCAGGTGCAGAAAAAATGGCCTTGGGAAAAATGTGATGTATCCAGAAGAATGGAAACCGGACCTGTCAATTACACTCCCTAAGGCCAAAGAACTGAGCAGAATACTTTCATAGCTATCATAAGTCTCAACAGACACTGGAGGAAAGCTGAGATTTTTTCTCAATACAGTGTGAAAATAAAATGTAGTCTAATGTTTTGGAGTGAGATTCATTAAGAAGGCAGGGGACAAAGCTCATGAACTGTTTTAGTCATTCTCAGCACTGTGATTTCATTACTACACAAATCTATATTGTGATCTACAATTTATGAAATGTTTGCAACAAAATTCACAGCTGGAAATGAAAGGCATTTGTATTGCAAGAATGTTATTGAGGATGTACCAGATGATGATGTAGAAGCAATATTTAGAAGTCTACAAATGGATGCAGAATTAAATGAAATGGTGATAATGTGCACAGTGTATTCATACACAGAACGATTTCAGTTATTTAATTACTATGCTGGACTAACATGATAAATGCTCCTGGTCACAAATCAATGGTAAATGGTTCCCAGAACAAAGCATTTAAGAAAGTCATGTATACTAAACAGAATAGTGTTTGCAATATGTAGCCAGAAATAATTCTAACATTAGGGCACAGAGTTGAGGTAGCAGAATTCTAATTATGTATTGGAAATGGCTCTGGTAGATGAGTGAACTCATTTCTAGTTATAAATGTGCTATTTGGCAGGTCCTTTTAAGTTTGGAACTGCAATTTCTTGTCCTGGAGTAGAAGAGTAAAGACCTATCCTCTCCCTTTATTGAATCCACAAACAAACACATTCATTGCATTGGGGAAGTCTAGCAGGTAAACTGATGAGTCTCTTTTTCTGAAACTCCTTTAGAGAAAGAAATATGTATGGGACCAGAGGGAAAAAGTCATTAATAAGCAAAGGATACTACCATTTCCAATGTTCATGTTACTTCCAATAAACTTCACCCATGACAATTTTTCTCTTTTGCTATTCCCGATGTAATGGTAACAAGGAAAGGCATGTGACCATTTTAATTTTTGAAGTGATTAACAAAAATATCCATAGGAAAGAACTAAGAACTCTATATATTTAATTTGTACTTATGAACAATTATTGCATTAATATAAATGACCACATTAAATATCACTCCAAATATTGACCTTTTGATTTCTGTATCATTTGTTCACTGTCTTAGAATTAATCATTTATTTCTAGGGTCTCATAAGAAGACTGAATTCCTTTCTGACCTATAGTTACTCAGAGTTGCCAGATAAATTTGCAATTCTAGAAGCAAAAATCTGATATTGATTTATAGATTTATTTAATACTTCTTCCCTCAATAAGGAGAGAATCTGTAAGAATGGGGAATAAATGGAAGCCAATATGATGGATATGCATTGTATTTTCAGCTACAAGACACCTTTTACTTGGAGAAACAGTTCTCATGTCTGCTTATGTCTATTCCACTTTCCTCTACTCTCAAGATGTGTGGCTCTACAGAAGTAAACTTTAAGTTCAGCCTTCAGAGTGGGGCATGTGAACAGTGTCTATGTATTAGTCAGATCATTCTATCACCAACACAGGATGACTTGCTGAGGGTTACATGTTTCTTACCAGGCCAATAACAGTTCCAAAGCTCCTGGGCAGAATGGACATAGTTTCTCCTGATGATTGGAAACTTTAGTTGGTATATGAACTAGATATACTGCCAGGTGGGACCTAGTACTAAATGAAAGTATAACACTGGAAGAGAAGCCGTCAGGGGCTTTCTGTGGTCTTGCTAGCCTTCATCAGGCCTTCTAGTATTGACATCACTTTAGGGGTCCTTTTTAGATCATAATAATGGAAACAAGATACATTTTCACAGTGAGGAAGAAGAAAGAGTATCTAACAAAAGGACACTTAACAGTGTCAACTGGTAACATGTCAATAAAATTTCATGAATGTGCACTTTATGAAAGTCATGGAAAACTGTAATAAAAGCTGTATAAATGAGGGTAACAAACAAAAATAGGAATGTTATCTTAAAAATCAGTTCAGAATTTCATGTGTTAATTCATTCCCTTTTATTTTTTAATCAAATGATGCACACACCTGTAGAAATGATTCATTCTGAGTCCCAGTGAAATAATTTCTTTGAGATGTAACTGGAATTTTACATTCTGGAATTTTACATTACTTTTTCTGTTTTGAAGTAATCCTGGTCTGGAAACAGGATCTGAACAGAAGGTGCTTCAAACACAGAAAAAAAATCCTAGCAATAGTATTTCCATTACCTCAGGTATTCACCTATCACAAATTTTATTCCAGTTAAATAATCATAGGCTTACCAGGTAGAAGCGGAGTGGGCTTGCAGCTAAGCAAAGCACCTGCTTTATTTGGAGGCTGAGTTAGTCTGTGTTTGCTGATTCAAACAAAAGCAAAGCCAAGACCTATTTGAATAGAACCTGCTAAATGAACAGGGGCAGAAGGATGACATTATGTTGACTACATAAGTTGCCTCTTGAGATTATTTGAAGTTGGATGTTTCCAGTTTGGAGAAAGACAGACTTTAAGCTCCTTTATCCTCAGCTACCTTCTGAATCAATAATTTTCTGAAAGCAGCCTGTTAAAGAAAGGGTGATATTTACAAAGAAGAGATCATTATTTGGTGCTGCAGGGTTTATTTAAATGTATATATATTTTTGAAAATGGGAGATGAAATGAGCCAAGTATTTAATATTCACTGTCAGGTGCAACTACATTCATGCAAGCTGTTCTTGGAGACAACTGAAGGAACAGAGCAAGTGTCGATTTCACAGATCAAGTTTCTGTCTTCAATTTAAAGGACAGCTGCTTCTATTTGGGAAATGACAAGATGACTATAAATTTCACAACCCGCACTACAAACACCTTACAGAAACAATTCCATAGTGGTAGACACTGATCATTCTTTTTCCATTGGTCTTTCTCCATGGATTCCTGTAAAAAATTGATCATTCATTGAAAAAAACCCCTGAAAACTAAGTATTATTTGACAGTGGAATATCCTTTATTACAAGAAAAATATATTTTGTGACACCAGGCCTATCATTAAGTATACCACTAGCTGAAAAATGATAACTAGCGTAAGAGAAGTATAAGGAAACTAATCAAATGCAGAGATTCACCTTATCCAGCATAGGATGTCTAGAACTTGACTTGAAGGATGAGTGTGTTGGTAATAGGAAGCATCAGGGTGGTTTATGAAAAAGGAAATGGCATGAGTAAAGCAGTACTATTATGATAGGTAGTGCCTTTTTTGAAAAACTTTTATGGGTACCAGGTAAAGGAAAATACTAATTATTACTTCTGTTCAATCTGAAGGTTAAGTTGGGAAAGAGGATGTATATTTAATTCTTTAATCAAATACAAGAGAGAATAAGGATGGAAGTCTGCTGTGATTCTGATAGGTTTTCCTTTATAGGTGATCTCTCTTTTCTGTCTTGCAGTTTTTAGTATTCTATTCTTATGTTGGATTTCTGGGATGGTGATTATTATGTGTCTGGGTGTGGTTTTATTTTGGTTATGGCTGTTTGGAGTTCTATATGCTTCACTTATCCAGATGTCAGTTTCTCTTCTGATGTTTGGGAAGTTTTCAGCTCTTCTGTAAATATCCTGTTGATATCATTTGGGCTGTCCCCTTCTTTTTCATTTATCCCTATTAATCTTATGTTATTTTTCTTTGCATCATCTTGCAGGTGTTGAATTGTTATTTCCTGATTCTTTGTTATTTTTAAAAGATCTTGTCTTTCCTGCTCACTGGCTGCAATCTTATCTTCGAGGTCTGAAATTCCGTCTTCACTGTCATTGAGGCGGTTTTTACAGCTTTCAATAGAATTTTTCATTTCCTGTATATCTCTTTGAATCTGCTTTATGCATTCTGTTTGTTTCTTATATTGTTCTTTGAGGGATTCTATCTGTTTGCTTTGTTCTTCTAATTTTTTAGCTGTGTTCCTCTAATTTTTTAGCTGTGTTTTCACTAGATGCGTTCACTATTTCTTTCACTGTTTTTAT
>PVJX010024011.1:0-28656 GCA_004027295.1 Dolichotis patagonum | reverse complement strand
TTGAGTGGTGTTCCAAAGCTTTCTCTGCTTGTGTGGCAAATTACCTGTTACACCCTCAGTTCCTGGAGGGGCAGTGGCTCCCCCACAGGCTCTTGGCTTCCTCACAGGGTCCTAACTCCCCTCTGTGGGCTCCTGGCTCCCTAAGTTGTAAGGCGAATGCTGGGTGTGGCCACCCCGGAGCCTGTGGAATCTCAGGCAGCCCAGGCCATCGTGTTTTGTCCCAGGCAGGTCTCCAGGAGGTTCCCTGCGAGTGAAGGGCCTACAGGTCCCAAAGAGTCAGGCCAGAATGTTGGTTTCTGAAAAGTTCCTGGTCCCAAACAGACCTGGCCAAGATGCCAGTCTCCACAATATTCCCAATCCAAACAGCCCGGGCCACTCTGTGGATCCGAGAGTTTCAGGTCCCAAAGAGACAGGCCAAGATGCTGCTTTCTGGGAGACTTCCTGGGGGTGAAGGGCAGGGCTACGGGCCCAAACAGACCTGGCCCAGATGGTGATCTCCAGGCAGTTCCCTGCTGATGAAGGGTGGGCCTACCAGTCCCAAACAGTGGCGCCAAGATGCAGGTCTGCGCAGACTTTCGATCCAAACAGCCCAGGCCACTCTACGGGTCCGAGAGTTTCAGGTCCCAAAGAGACAGGGCGAGATGCTGCTTTCTGGGAGACTTCCTGGGGGTGAAGGGCAAGAAAGCAATTTATACAAAAATGGTTTCCAATAAACTCTCCTCTGAGAAGTGATATAAAGTGCCATATTATTATTTTACTTTCCATGAACAATGTAAACCTTCAACTTTCGTTTGTTTAGTGTCTATTTTGTTTTAAGATACACTGGACCAATTATTAATTTCCCATCATACTGATTCTTCTTTCTATCCATTGGGCATGATATTTGTCCTTTAATAAAAGTAGAATCCAGCAGTATGCCACACATTACAATAGCAATTCTCAAGGAAGTTTTTGACAATCCGAGAGAATGGCTTAGCTCTTTAAGTCAGCACTTTACGAAAATCTGCTTAAATGGGGTTTCTCATATGAAAAAAAAGGTATCTTTCAAACTGTCCCCAGCATTGGTGATCCATGGGAAAAATTCATGAAACTCAGGAAACTGTTATAATCTTGGTTGCATGAATTAGAATTACACCAAGAGTATATAGGTTAAAATCAGCAAAGGAAAAATGTGTATAAGGAAGAATCTAGAAGAAACCAACAATGTGCTTCCAGTAGCTGTGTCTCAGAGGAAACGTAGTGAGCACTTAGTTCTTTCTGTAGTAATGTATGACATCCAGGAGAGCTTGCTAAGCCTTGAATGCAAGGACTTTCCTTGAGAATAAGTTTCCTGGACCTTCTGTGTCTTACATGAGTTACTGAGATTTACCTACACAAAAGGTCAAACCAATATAGTATGGGTAAAAATCCCAGGCATATGTACAAGAATCAGCAAGCACAATAAATCACATAGCATAACCTGTCTGACATCATCCAAGTTCTCATCAAGCATGATATTCCAGGGGATTAGAGATAATCTCACAGAAACTAACCACAGACCAGTCTAATGGAATTGGAATTGTGCAGATGTAGGCAAGCCGGTCCTGATGAGTGAACCCTTACTGCACACCATGGAAAGGAATCAGTCAAGTCTAAATCACATTAAGGTTTACCTCACTGTCTGCTTTTCTCTTTGAAATTCTTATTTTCATATACTCAGAAAGGACTCTATAGTTTCAGAAACTTCTGATAGTCTTACGTATGTGTGCTCAAGTAAAGACATTAAAACTTTTCAGGTATTCCAACACAAGAATCGTCACTATCAACTCAGTTTCCCATCTTTTGAATATATAAATCTGTGGTTAGCAACATCCATGTTGTACTATACAAGCTACAATGTCTAAACCACTTGATTCTCTGCTGTTCTTGGAGTAAGAGTATGGACTGGGAACTTTAGATAAGCCAGTTACACTCCTCTACCTGGGAGGTGTTGAAAGTGATGTCAACATCTAAAAGAATGAGACACAAATGTTCCCCCCACACACAGCTCCTATAGATGCCTCACCTTGCTTAATTAATTCCTACCCACTTTTGATTCAGTTCTTCAAGCCCCTCCAGATTTCTACAAGTTATGAAATATCTTCTTAGTACAATAAATTTGTGAGAATATTTATTCACTGACTTGTGTCTCTTATTTAGCAATTATACTAAGAAAGTGAATAAAATAAATCAATAATTAGAGGAAATATCTCTTAATTTATAACAGAATAGAAGTGGAAAAAATGGTCCACCTTACCATGTTCTTGATTTTAGAGCAAAATTAATTTTGGCTTTAGTATTAAGACAATGTTGGCCTCATAAATTTGGAAGTGATTCTTTTTTTGCAATTTTATGACAGTTTATGAAAGATGTTTTAATTTTTTAAATGTTTGATGTTTTACTCCAGGGAATTTATCTCATCTACATTATTTTGCTATGAAATTCTTGATTAGTAACTCAATCTTAGAATTGTTTTGTCCATATTTGTGTTGACTTGATAACTTGTATGCTTCTCAGTGTTTTCCCATTTCTTCTGTTATCCAATTTGTGTCTGTGCTACTGAGTTATAAGTATTCCTTACATGTTTTGACTTATCAGGTATATAGTTTGTAGATAATATCTCCCATTCTGTATACTTTATTTTATATTCTTTTGATTATTTCCTTTGCTTTATAGTTTGGTATAGTTCCATTTACCTAATTTTCATTTTGCTTTCCAGTGTTTTTGATATCATATATAAGAAATCATTAGTGTGGGAAAGAAGAAATGGGGAATTTCCTTTCAGCCACTTCCACATGTACTGTACAAGATGAACATGTTTTAGAGGTCTGCTGTAAAACACAGTGTCTGCAGTTAACAATACCCTATTGAGATTTACAATATTTCTTGAGGTCATTTCCTGTTGACTAGTCTAATCACAAACAAAAGATTTTCATTCTAAAAATCTGACATTTGTGGAGGTGATGGACATGCTTATAAGTAAGTGATGGTGAATAGCCAAGGACTAGGACCTGTGTTGTGTCATCATGCAAAGTTCAAAATAGAAATTAAAACAAGCCCTTCCATGCCATTGTGGAAGGCCTTAATTGACATAATAGTTTGCTGGATTTACTTCAGTTTCATAGATACTTTATGGCATGCATGGATCCAGGTAAGGTTGAGGCCCAGTAAGGTCAATCTCCTATTGTGTCAGTTTTTAAAATATAGACAACATTATAGTCTATGAAGAAACAGAAACATATGCTTATTGACTGCAGAAGTTTACTGACTTATTTTCATTTAAATTAAATCATTTTATACCTTTTCAAGGTAGTCCTAAACCTATTTATAATACTCAGAGATTATAGAATTGTATACAGAACTTACATTTTGTTTTGCTATTTCTACCAAGTCCTCCCAGCTTTCATACTTTTTATGCACAAGCAATTGTTGCTGAGACTCTAAACTGGGTTCAGGGTTCAAACAACCAGGTTAGTATTTGGAGAAAAGGGATTGAGCACCAAAGAAGGAATACCACTAACATAAGATTTGGAAATGGAAAGTAAAAGAGGCCAAAATAAAGAAGTCAAACCCAAAGAAAGGTAAAGACGAAATCTGTCCACAAAAAAAAGTGATATCAGAGAAGTATGATAATATGGAGGAATTAGGTCCAGGAAAAGGAATAAAAATTGGAACCTGGAGAAATCTCTTACATCCTTGGCACACCGAAGATAGCAAGGTATTTGTATTTATTAGAGGTGAGAGTGCTGCTCTGGAAAAATTGCAATTCAGACATTGTGTGTATGAATTTACACATTCTGACTTTATGTTTAACTATTATAACTATTTATATTTGTATTCACTTTAATGGAAATTTGAAATGTGAATTCATCATAGCTACCAAAGAAATCGTTTTAACAAGTAAAAAATAATAAAAAATAGCTCTGCAATTGACGAACATAGTTTATTGCTAATTATAGTAGTGTGCCACCACACCTGATTTATATATTGGTTCTGAGGCCATAAATATGTATTTGTAGCCAGAATCTATTCTTTGGCACCTAACTAGGTGCTGTTTCACTAGGTCTCATTTTCCTTATTGATAAAATAGAAACCTTATGGACTTCGGGGAATTAAATCTTTCATGACAAATGGATAGGGTATATTATTTCACTGAGGTTCTTTAAATGAGGCCGTGTATATGAAATCACTTAGAATTACAAGGTTCAGTGCCAAACATAGAGCATTATTGATTTCATTAAGTGAGCTTTCTTTTTTCTTTCAAGTTCAAAAGATACTCATCATTGAGACTTTAGTGACACCTTGATGCTGTGGCTAAATGTGACAAGGTCAGTATTGAAAGTATCTGCTCTTCATTGTGTGGCAAATGTGAACTAATAGTTAAACTGGCTCTGTCAACAACATCGCTTTCCGCCTTGTTGTTCTTCATCTTTCTCCATCCCGTTCTGCGTCTCGGGCTCTCCTGCATGTACCGCATCGCATCTCCACCGGTGCAGCCAGTAAAGAATGACTGGAGTGATCAAAGGAAAGAGAATGGTCTGAATGCCTCAGTTACCACGATTTTCTGTGATCTCCACTCCAGTGTCAATACCGTTTACTCTGATTCCCTCTCTGAGCAACCGCTTCGCGCCCACAGTTTCTTCTAAAGTATTTTCCACTCCACTCCGTCATTATGACACAACTGTCCAACTCTTTGTCTGTTTGGCTCTGGTCTTGCTGTTAGTCCAAGTTCCTCTACTGTTGTGAATCCCTAACCCTCTGCTCATCCCTCTTTCCTCAGTTCTATCACCCTTCTTTGCTGTTACTTAATTTTTTACTGGTTGGACATTGACTACTGCAAAGACTTCGTATTATTTTTAACTTCATTCTGCCGTATTTTTCTTCTCAGGTGATATGCAAACTATGACACCATTGAGCCCAAGCGATCCACTTGCAACTTAGTACTTAAGAATCAATTCTACAAGAGTGAGGTGCCCCCCAACCCATTTCACAGGGCCGTATTTGAGAGCCGTTGTGTTCAGGGCTGAAAACGCTATTGGGAAAAAGCAAGCAATGCTGACTATGCTAACCAGCTAGTGAGAAAAACCTGGACCATTAGAGTGCCCAAAATTATCAAATGGAAAGTTAAAATCCTCACAATGACTGGGATATGTCAAAAGGATACAGGAGCCAACAGAAGGAGCTTCTGATAGCCAAAGCTGGAACAACTTGAGCAACAAAATAAATGAGTGTTGGTTTATTACTCAAAGTATAAAATAAATATCCATGAGTTGCACTGATATACATAAAATAATAAAAGACAAGAGTATATAATTACCAGATATGCATGTACATAGGCCCCACACCGTATGTGTACATTACTCCTAATATCTTCTCCCCAGTGAATACTGAGTGAGTGGCAGGAAAAGAATAACTTCACAGTGAAGAAAACCTCCTCATCAGGTGACCAAGGTCAGTACCAACAGTGAAAGTCATCTTTATGGTATGTGTCCTTGTGAGCATGGGTTAAAAATGGTACTTTGCTTCTGTGGCTTTATTGCTTTTGTAATCTTAAGCAAGAAAACATAATTCTAAATGAAAGGACATTGTACAAAAACCTGGCCAAGACTCTTCAAAGCACCGAAGGTCATCAAGGGCAAGGAAAGTCTGAAAAAGTGTCACAACCAAGAGGAAACTAAGCAATAGGAATGAAATACAGATTTTCTGGAATAATAATTTATCATTAATGGTTCATTCACTATAATAAATGCAATCAATGTAAGATGTTAACACAGGGAAAGTCAGTGTGGATTACATGAGAAATCTTTTTTATTTTTATAATTTTTTCTATAGATCTAAATCTGCCCTAAAACTAAAGCTTTTACTTAAAAAAAATCAGGCCTCAGTGAATAAAAATATCTTTGGTTTGGAAAACACTTACACTATAAAAGAAAAGATGTGATGAAAAAATGTTCCATGCTCAGTCTATCTATTCTCACTATGAATTTTATAACACAGGATTGTTGAGATTAGTAAAGTTACATGAAAACTGGTTAGGAGAAAGAATGGGAGCACGCACCGAGGAAAAGATAATGGCAGAGAGTTAGATAACTGAAAATGGTCTGTGATCTTTGTAGATCGAGGGCCGGGAGCACGGCATAGTAACTGCTTCTCCTTCAGGAGAAACAAAAGACCAAAGAGAAGATTAATAATAAGTAAAAGAGCTAAAATTGTTAAAGTATGCAATAAAGCACACAGAAATTATATCACAATTACTCACTGTATTTGTAATAGACTGGAATTTAAATGAAAGAGAGAGAGAGTTTTCAAAACAGGTGAAGTAAAATAATCTCATGAAGCATGGAGCACGGAAGGTGACTGCTGTGTCATAAACTAAGTGGATACTATCTATATTGCTTAAAGAAACATGACTTCTGTAAGGAAAGACTATTGAATAAAGGCTAACACCCTCAGAATAACCTAAATTGTAAGGTCTCTGAGTTCAAAGACGTGAACCAAACCACTCAGCACTGTTGCTATCCCCTAGTTGGTATTTGTCAAGCATTTAAATTATAGGAAAGTACATAGAAAGGAAACGAGACTGTGGAGGGTAAGAAGAAAGAAAGTATGAAGATACACTGATAATAGGCTGAAGGGTGCTGTAATTGACAGACAATAGACAGCAAAGTGAGACCAGTAGAGAAAATACAGAGTTAATTAAAACAAAAATACTCAAATATGACAGGGCATACTTGATCGAATCCTAAAAAGAAAGAGAACATTGATGGAAAAACTGGTGAAAATGCAAATAAATTCTGGTATCTAGTTTAAAAAGGGTTCAAAACAAGCCGTCATCTCAGTTTTGGCCAAGGAAGCACAGTAAGAGCAGGAAAAGAAAGAAATCAACCCAGGGGAACCTGAGAATTCTGTAGTATTGAGACTCCAAACTTTCTGTGAGTGTAAACTATCAGTATTGAAAGTTTATTTGAAAATTTTAAGAAATGAAGAACAGGAATGGAATAAAAGGCAGCGATGAAGAGAAGAGATGGAAGACATGTTGGTGTTGTTCTTCAGTAGCTTGTGACAGTGGGTGTCTCTGCTGCTAGAGCGCTGCCTTGCTGTGATAAACGTGTAACTTATTTAGATGTCAGGCTGTGCTGACATATAAATAAGCCTAGAGTTGTGATATAATTAACAAAGAAAAAAGTAAAAATTATTAATGTGCTATGAATTATCTCTAAAAGTGTAAGTTTTCCTTTTCCACAAATGTAACTTTTAGGTCTCCCAAGCACTCACAGGACTTGCAGAAAATGTTCATTGACCCATGAAAGATGGCAAAGTAAATATACAATAACTTCTATTCCATATCTGATCAAATAACCCTGCATGTTCCCTCTCATATTCTTATTGAGCTGTGTTCCAGAGAGGTAGATATTGATGGAAAGATGTCTATTTCTGGTACCTTAGATTTGTTGAATAATAGTCTGTAAAATGTGCTACATCTTAGGGCTATTTACACACTTTTAATAATATTTGATATACACTGGGGTTTTACCTTTTAAAAAAGGGGGCAAAAAGATTGTTCTTAAGGTCTTAACTTCAAAACACATGAAAGAAATCCTATGTGGTCAGGACTGGTTTACTTTCTAGAGTTTAAAAACTGAGCTATTTCTATCTATGGCAAATAATTCCTCTAAAAAAACACTGTAAATAATTCAAATCATGAATTCAACTTTCCAAAACTCTGTCTATTGACATATTTACAAATTGTATTATAACTGAGTCAAAAGCCTAAGGCAGAAGAAATAGTAAATAGCAAATATCCAGGTAATAAATATGGGTAAATATTGCCAGCATTTATGATTTAAACTGCATAAAATACATTCTCCTGAAATGAGATCCAGACTTCTTCCCCACAAGTTCATTACAACAATTCTTCACACTTATGGCAACTGGTTCAGGAATGGGCAGATAACTCAATATATCAGTCAGCATCTTTGTTCACCCAGACACAGTACTTGAAAGCTATGACCTAAAGGAGTGGAGCTTAAACTTGGCTCAGAGCTTCCGAGCATTCAGTCCATGGTTATCTGACTGCAAAGCAGAAATATCATGGTGGAAGGGAGTGCAGAGGACAGCAGCTCACCTTGTGGTAGCCAGGAGGCAGAAAGAGAAGGGAGAAGGAAGAGAAATGTACCCTCCGAAGACCCATCTGTAGTGACACTGCATTCCAACCAGGCCCCCCTTTCAAACAGCCTGTTTAGCTGTGAACTTATCAATGAATTACTCCATTGATGATTGTAGCACTCCCAGGATCCAGTCACTTCCCTAAAGTCCCCCTATGAGAATGTGAGTCTTTGATTCAAGGCAGAGTTTCAAATTCAAAGAAATTGATGAGACACAGTATAATAGAGCATGAGAATTGGTTAGATGAGAACATAGAGATAGATGAGGTCCAAGGTGCGTAAGGAAAGGGTGGGAGAGGAGAGCTGGAGGCTTACTAATCTTCTTGGTTTAGTGTTTTCAATCTGCTCAATATTTTGACAAAGTGCATCTTTAATACGTGCTAAAACTTCAAATAAGGGTAAGCAAACATGATTTGTCATTGGAAATTCTGAAGAAAAGAGAACACATCTTATTTTTGGAAGATGTTATTTTTACCCAATAATTCATCCTACTGAGACCCTTTTTTTAATTTATTTCTCTTCTCTTCTATAATATTTTGATTTATGATCTTTAACAAATGGCATAGTACCTTAACATCAATAACCATAATTGTTGAGAAAGCATGGTATTTATTCAGAATGATTTCAAAGAAATTCTGAATATCTTTGCCTTTGGTTTAAGTCTTTGAATGATTAAAACTAAATTACATTAAGCTATGTTAAGCAAAATTTACAGACATGGGAAACATTATAAAAGAGCCATAAATAGACAAAGCAAGCTTCTTGAAGGAACAAACCAAGAAAGAAAAAAAAAGGATCATTTTTATAGACCATACTGGTTAGGTTCCAATATAATAATACTGTTATTCAGGTGTAAAAAGATTACATTACTTTTCAAAAGATTATTATTGGGTAATATATTTACAACAGAAATCTGACTTTCTAGAATACTAATAATAAATTATCAAGTCAGTAATTTGTGTGTGGGTGTGTTGTTATTTATATTCAGTAACACAGAGTATCTTATACATTAAGTTCACTTAAGGACTCCACAGTTGTTTCTTCATCAAATACTATTCTTTGGTTACCCTCTCTTTAATCTCAGTAGGTGAAGATATTTTACCAATAAGATATATGTCCTTTTAAACTGATACTTGCATGTTAAACTGCTACTTGATATTTTAAGAGTATTTTAATCTGAAGTCAGCATCTCCCGAGAATCAGCCATGCTGGAACTTGGGGGACCAACCAAGAAAGCAATGAGCAAAGCCTTTCTGATAAGTGGCATGAGCCGCTGGTGTGCCAGGGAGAGAATTAGTGTATCCTGTGAGCCTACCAGCCTGCGGGCTGAGAATCAAACGTCCTGTGCCCCCCCCACCTTAACAATTAGAAGGTTTCGAGTTCAGCCGAAGTTGATAGCAACTAAGGCACATAAAGCAACTAAATGCTTGTGCTGTTGGGTTGATTATGGTGACCTGGGGCCAGAGGTCTGAGCGTCTCTTGGGATGATGACAGTATGCAATATAGCAAAAATGAGGGATTTCCTTCTGTCTTGTCTTTGAAGGCAAATAGTATTTTCACTGTTTTGTTTTGTTCTGATTAATTTTTTTGTTCTATTCAACATTCTGTTTTGGTTGGCTTTATAATGTTCTGTTCTTGGTTTGATTTTGCTATACCTGATTGAATGGACAACTACTGTGAAGATAACGAAATATACTATGGTACCTATTACTGTTATCCTGCAATCCTGCTGTGAAATTCTGTACCAAGTTCACTGCATTGTTTTGACTGGCTGTGCTCTGTCTTGTTTTGCTGTATTTTACTATCTTTAAATTAAAAGTTAAAAAATATTCTATTCTGCTTCACATTATTAAATTTATTAGATTGCACTTTGATACTAAATACACTAGCTGTTCTTGGGGTCTATGTGTTGAGAAAGCATGATATTCTGTATTTACTGAAGTCTGCTAATTCATCTTTGTGTAAACTCCATTGGAAGAAGCCAAGAAAATTTCATTTCATATGGAGTTCATAGCTTTCAATAGTAAACATTACTGTAATGAGGTTTCCGTGCTTTAAAAAATTGATTCCTCTTCCAAAGGTACTTCACAGAAAACCAGGTCATGACAGGAGTAGTCAAGAATCTGTGACTCATTATTCTGTTGCAATTCTCTTTTTCAGTCCTACAATACATCTCATTCATTTCATTTAATGATCTCTTAATAGGGTCTATCTAGTGTTCTACCTTTAATTTATACCTTTTTCATAATGTATTAATTTTTCTTTTTCTTACATTTCTATTACATCTATTTGTTCTTTATCATCTGTATTATATTCAATTTTTATTGTTTCTAGGTCTTAGTGCTGTTTTATTCTCTGAGAAGTAGATGACCGTTCATCTGGAGATTATTCTTGTTTGTGTGCTTCAATATATGAGTTTGATGAATTGATTTTACAGTAGGGAAAATTTATTGTAGAGTGCTTTATGAATATCCTTTCTTGAAATACCTTTCCCCAATGCACAACATACATAAATTGAGATGGCTTTCCCTAATAGTTATTCTTAAATGACTCTCAAACAATGTTTAAGATATAACAGTGCCAGCAATTTCCAAATATAAAGGAAGGAGTCAAAGAAGTCAAAGGCAGCTGAAAGTACACAGGGCAAATAGAAATGGTGCACATTCAGTGCCATTCGTGTTTGTCAGAATTACAGGAAAAATACACAAGGATAAAGTTTTTCTTTTCTTATACCTGCTGGGGAAAATTCATGTGTTTTTCATTTTTTTAGCAATCGATAATTTGACGTTTTATGAACTCCAACAAGCAACAAAGCACATTGTGGGATAGCAGAAAGGAAAAAAAAAATACCTGGCCTGGTTTTCTGGCTCCAATAAAATGGCAAAAGGCAAAGGTTACATTTGTCACTTATTGACATACTATTCTATGGTGTGTATTTTTGGTGTGCATTAAGGACTACTAGGCACTGAGTTTACTTGGATGAAAGTTTAGACCAGGATTTCTGAAGCAAGAAAGACACTGATAGAATGTGGAACCGTCCGGAGAAATCTAGACATCTATATAAGTTTGCAGAGCAGATATTGCACTGAGCTGAAAACAAATTCCATTTAGCTAAATCTGATGTAGCGTTTCTCAGGAGTATGCTAATAAGGAAATTTTTGTCAGAAAGCATTTATTCTCATAAAAGGTATTGTCGAGACAGCAGTTAACAGCATTAGCAACAACAATAAAATTAAGATGCTGTCCTCCTTATGTTTAAAAGCTGAACATTCTGCCTGCCTGCGTTGGACTCCTAAGTATGCAAAATGAATGCAGCAAGAGACTCTTGTGCAATAAGCAAAAATGATATGGTACAAATCATTTTCAGAGGCTGTGCTGCTAAGTACCCATTACAGCTAGACATCAAGCATTAAGAAGCAATGGACCGTATTGTACTGGCCCATTTACACTCCATACACACTGTATTCTCTCTGCAGGTATCAGGAGTAATCCAGCAGAATATGTCTAGCTAGAACTGTCATATAAAGGAATGTATTATTTGTAGAGGTTTTAGAACATGAATGGAGACCGTCATAAGAGCCATAAATGCCAACTTGAGACCAGAAATCAAAGTGAAATGGAATAGTCTTCTGCCTTTCCTTATTGTATCTCTAAAACCCATTAAAGCAAATCCAAGCAGTACAGAAAACCACCTCCCCAGAGAGATGATGCCATAGGACCTCCCCAGTCCAGGATAACTTTCCTAGCTGGCAAGTAGTCAGCTGGGTCTGATTTTACCAGAAACCAGGTATCAGGGATAGCCATCATCATTTTTTCTGATGTTTCCAATATCCTTTCCTTTCTGTTTTTTCTTTCTATCTGGAAAAAAAGCAAAAATAATAAGATAAAGGAAAAGTTGGACCACAAAGCCCATTTGTATAACTTATTTAATTCTAACCTAATTTTTCTGCATTTAAAATTGAATAACGAAATGCAAGCCATCCCAGAATGACCTACAGTTAGCCCACTTCCTTTCAGAATTATAAACTGTCCACTCTAACAATTTTTCCTCTAGAGTTAGGAATTCTAGTGTGGGTGTCAACTAACAAAGGAGTTAATAATATATGAAAGATCCTTATCTAGCAGTGTGTCCTATGCCTCTAACTTTTCTTCATGGACCTAAAGCAAACCGTAAAATAAAAAATTATGTTTTCCATATTTATAAAGTCTTTTCATTAGGTTGGAAAATAATGGCCAGCATCTTTACTCAGTTACAATGCTTAACACATTATTAGAAGAATTAGGAAATCAATTTCTGTGCAGTCTTCCCAGGTTGGAACAGGACCCTTGCCACTGGCGTGGATAGAATGTCAGAGTCTTGCTCTAGAGAAAAGAATGAAAGTTAGCAGGACTCCAGGTGAGCACATTTTAGTTCTATGAACTAAAACAATATAGAAAACCATGCAGCAGCCCATAACTAGGAAAACTAATTACAGCTTGGTAGAGGCCAATGAGCATGGAAGGGCCAGGGATTTTCCTAAGGCAAATTTCCTCGAGAAGCAAGATTGACAGTTGGTCCACAGGTACTAGGATAGAGGCGATCTCTGCCAAGTAAACCCAGAGACTAATCCTCTAGGACCAAGTTTTTCTCCACCTGCTAACAGGCTGAGGTAGGCAGAGACTGACAACACAGTAGGAAACAAAACCATATGGCTTTTTCAATGAAATGCCCACAAAAATATAATTATAAACACTTACTGAACAGAGAGTACTAAAAAGTCGTAGTTAGAAAAGAAATGAAATTCCTATTTTACCTGAAATAAAAGTCACTCTTTAAAATATAAGTAAGAAAAATAAACTTTTCTTCCTAAAGCTATGGCAGGAGAACTAGGTTTCCTCTTTCTTCAAAAATGCTTTTTATGTAAACTTGGCTTTATAAGTTTGACGTAACCATCTCTTGCCTCCTCGTTCAGTAAACTTCCTTGTAAGAAGGATCTGCCTCAAAAATTATTTTAATTAGAGACAAACATTTTCGAATTAAATTTAAAAAACCAAGAAAAACAGAAATGATACACAAGTCATTTTTAAAGTTACCTGCCATAATATTTGTGCCAAGCATAATTCTAGAAATTCCATTCATTTTGTTCAGTGTCCCACAAGTAATGCAGCTATCAATATAGGAATTCTTTAAGGAATGCTTCCGAGGGCACAGTGTTAGGAAAAGCACAGTGTTTCGAAGCTGGAGTCATTGCCCTCCGCAGCACATGCAGCTGGGAGTGAGCCCTGCCTTTGCCCATTTGTCCTGTCTGGACATCATTCGGTGAAACCAAGTGTGAGGAGTGTTACAAGAACAGTTGCAAGTCTTTAGTTTCAGAGGCCTTCCTTTTAATTTATATCTAAGCAGAAGAGATTTTAAATTAATAATCAAAAATAAGTGCCATCTGAAAAAAAAAGAGCCATTAGATTTGTTTGTAGAGCCATTTATTTTTAAATTATTCCATTATAATTAGCAACCACTGGAACTGATTTTGAAGTGAATTACGTACAACCCAGGCTTTCTTTAATTGGGGTAAAAGGAACTTTGTAAGAAAAGTTATTTCAGAAGTAAGGAGAGTTATTTCTTAGCATGAGATGAAACTGTTATTTCAGATATCTGAACTTTCCGAGTGTAAAAATGGATTAGCGTGCAATAGTTTAGTTTGCCCCTATATAGAAAGCTAGGAAAGTACATTCTTCTACCCTCTACCCTGTGTCAGCCTTGCAAATGGTTCAGCTGTTGTCACAGGCAGAATTAAGTTGCTTCATTTGGACTGTCTAGATCGCTGTCAGGGCTTTATAAAAATCCACATATTTGATTCCAGCTGTACCTCAATATTAAAAATCAGAAAAATATCTTGAATTTAGTTTTCTGAAGCAGGCCATTGAGGCGCAGATAATGGGAAGATGATCTAGTTATTCATCTTAAAATTATACAATTCCAGAGAGGATTGTACTTCAAAAATAGCAGATTTCAAAGGCTTGTTCCTCTCCTCAAATGCCTGAGCAATTTTAAGTATTCTTACTCTTCCACAGTCAGAACTCGAAATTTGAATTCTCAAAGTATTTGACAAAAATATGTGAAGACCACATTCATCAAATACAAGATAGTGGCCCCAGTTTTTAACAAAATTCATGGAAGGGGCTTAATTAAACAAAATATAACTTTACCAAGCCCGTTGTATTTTTGCATAATACTTTCATTTATTGGTAGAAGAAAAATGTAGGTTTACATAAGGAGAAAAGGAAACTTAAGTATGATTTAGGGAAACTTTCAGATGTCTTGTGCATTTACCCACAATCTGTGCAACTTTTCTTTCTTGTCTGTCTTTTAAAGTGGTCAAGTGAATATCTAAGGTGCCATCCATGCATAGCATCATATTTGTAAATTAATAGAAGCACATTTTAGATTTCAGCTTACTGTATCATCAGGCAGCTTACTTCTCTGAAAGGAGTTTGCTTTGATTCCGATCTGTCAAACCAGCGGTGATCAGAAATCTTTACTGAATTACTTTTAGCAGCAGCATCATTTTTCAAAGCAAGAAAATGCATACATATTTTGACTGCACTTGAAAATACCTTGAGGAGCTTCAAATGTCCACAGAAATTATATTTTAAGTGTAATTAGTGTTTGGTAGATAAAGATTCAACTTATTTTTTGTGAGTCAATCTTACATCTTAATTTGGAGAGTCAGCTGACACAGCTTGGTTACCACTAGGAAAGTCTCAAAAAACCACATCAAGTCAGTTATAGGCCAGCACAGATAAACACAGTTCACTCCAGGAGAGATGCAAAGGTGATGCAGAAAAGTTCCTTTTGGTCCATCTGGTATGAGTCTAAATTGCTATGAAAAATAAAGAGCAACAGATTTCAAAAGCCAAAGCATAAACCTAACTCCACTCTGCCTAGCTGACCTGATGCTCCCTCTGACTAGAAGTGTGACCTTGGACTAGGAACATGACCTCTAACCATGTGATATTATTCATCTAGAAAATAATAATATGACTCGCTCCACCTACCGCACCAAACTCCAATACAGTGCAAATGAAATTAAGCATGTGAATGTGACATTCAGATTTAAAATGCTATGCAAGAGAAGACTTGGTTATTAGTGCTCTGTGTTGCCCTTTTCACCTTTCCTGTATCATCTTTCAGAAGCTCAGGTAAGAGGGTCTGTTTCAAACTAACTCTGAAACTAGCTTGCACTTTTACTCTGGATCCTTAAAAGTGACTCTGTTTTGGATGCACTGTATGTCTGGTCTTGCCCTAGGAATCTTCTATTAAGTGATAGTTTCACAGCAGGGCACCCATAGTCTCTCTACAGGGAGAAGCACTTCTCTTCCCTTCTCTTTAGCTACTTGTATGACTCATACGAGGCTGTTACACTAGCAGATCAAGAAACACCATGTACCATGGAAGCTGTTCAGTGCACCACGGTGGATGGAATGAAGTGAATTTTAAAAGTGTACTAGGCTCCTCAGTGCTCATAAGCGTTTGTTTTACATTTAGAACTACAGTTATAACATCACTAATAAAAGTCTATACTTTAGACTTTTGAATGTGGTCATTTGTGATTATGTTTTTGCTTTTTTAAACACATTAAAAATTACAAAATGCTGATATGATTGTGCACAAGCTACCAGCTAATAAATTGAGATAAAACTTTAGAAAGAGTAATTGGTTAATATCATAATTGAAATTTAGGACAAGATATGAAATGACTGATACCCATCCCAGCTGCTGAATCCCATTTCCAAAGTTCTAAACCAAATTCCTGTGTTAGTATTTACCCAGGCCACACTTGTAAACAAATAAATACAAGTATTTTAACAAACTGTGTGGATAGTCTTCAAGTGTTCCCAGGTGCTTATTTCCTAATTGCTGAGGTTTTTCCTACCATTTAAGCTACCTCAAGTCTTTCCACTCTGCCAAGCCTCAATAATTCAGTCATTGTTGCTGAGTGATTTTTAGTTGTGTTTTTGTTGCTGTTGTTTTGCAGTGCTAGGGATTGAAATCAGTGCATTTACACTGAGCTGCATCAGGGGCCCTTTTTTACTCTATTTTTGTTTTGAGACAGGGTCTCCCTGAGTTAATAAGTTGTCCAAGTTTGGGTCAAACTTGCCTCTCTTCTATCTCATTCAGTCAAGTTATGATTCCCAGTGGCCCAAAGAGGCTGGACTTCTGAAGCCCATTACTGTACAGTCTGAGGATGCAGTTCTGTGAAATTGTGGTCTGCACCAGGAGTGCAGCGTCTAAACGCCACCATTTCGTCTCACCCAGTTAGCTCAGAAGCATCTCAAGAAAATGATGTTTTGTTCGGTCTCTGACTGTGCCATTCTATCTGGTGCAGTTTGAATTAACTTTACTTTTTGTTCTTTCCAAATACTTATCATATGGAAGATGTGAAAATCAGAAGTCTTTCTGTAGTATTTCACTAAGATTTGTCATTTTTGAAATTTTTGTTATGTACTAGACAGTTGTGTTTATTTTATTCTACTTTTTTGTACCGGGGATTGAACTCAGGACCTCGGACTTGCCACACAAGTATTTAAGCCATTGAGCTAAATCCCTGGTTGAGACAGTCTTGACATTCATTCAACTATGAAAGTTGAAGGACACAAATTTGTGTCTTACCATTTTTCAAGCATTTTTATTTTAAAATCCTATGTGTAAAAGTTTTTTCTGCATTTCCTTTATTGTCTCCACACAGCTTTTAACTCCATTTCAGTTTAATATACCCTGTTAGCAATTTTTGTTTGTTAAAAAAAATCCAAGAGTATGACCCAGACTTTAAATAAAAGTGAATTTTCCTGAGTATAATATACTCTTCCAGAAACATAAAAACACTACAATTATATTTTATCTAAACCATCAAAAATATGAAATGATAAATATAATTTAATGGAAAACAAACACTTCTGTATTTCATTCTAAGTACAGTGGACTGGCAGGCACTACTCAACTCTTATGGTAATGTCCTTCTAACTGAAAACAGAAACTAAACCCACTAGTACTGGATAGCAACAAATAAACCTAGTGACAATATCATCAGATTTCACAATCTCCTCTGGTCTTTTAGTATCTATTAGTTATTCAAATGAGTCCAGTTTGTGTTACTTTCTAAACTGTACTTGCGGTTTTTCAGGACTTCAATTGAAACGTAGCTTCGAGTTTTCCTGCCGCTGTCATCTCTCTGTTCCTTGTGCTGCCGTCAAATATGCTTAACACAGACACCATACCAAGTACTTCGACTTATGGTCTCTTCTGAAAATTTAAAGTCTCATTTTAACTCATAGCACTTTTCTAGACATGAACTTCTAAAAGGAAGCATTAGTCTCAACTACACAGAATAAGGCTTTCATAAATACCCCACAAACTAATGATAAATTACAAAAATAAAACCTTACACTTTTGTTTTGATCAAATGAAGAAACGGAGGACACTGAGCAACAGAAATACCTTAGACGCTCACAGCTAGTTAATGACAAAGTTGGAAATAAACCTGTTTCACAGTGCCTGCTTCAAGCATCACATATACTAAAGCTGGAGGGGTGGAGAGCAGATTACCAAGAGCCCTCTGCAAGAATGACATGCACATTTTGAAGTGCTCCATATTTTTAATAGCCTTGAAAGCCTACATTAGAAAAACAGAGAAATCCCAAATTAGTAGCCTAATGGTGTACTTCAAAGTCCAGGAAAAACAAGAACAATCCAAATCTCCAACTTGTACTAGGAAAAAAAGGATAAAGATCAGAGGGAAATTTAATGAAACTAAAAGAAAAATGCACAAAAATCAATAAATGGAAAATTCGACTTTCAGTGGGGAACAAAATAGCAAAACCCTTGGCCAAACTTACTAAAAGAAGTAAACACAAGACCCATGTCAGTGTAATTAGAAATGAAAAAGGCAAAGTCAAAACAAACACACCCAAAATATTATGTGTAACTACTTTGTAAATCTGTCTTCCTATAAATTAGAAAATCTGGAAGACACTTATGAATTATCAACACTGAACCAGGAAAGTATAAAAGCTCTGACGTGTCCAATAGCAGGCAAGGAAACTGAGGCTGTAATAAAACACCTACCAAATGAGAAAAGTCTAAGACCTCATGTATTCATTGGAGGATTCTACAAAAACTCCACGGAAAAGCTAACAGCAGTACTGCTCAAAGCCTTCATGAAATTTCATGAGAAGGAACACTGCCAAATGCATTCCTTAAAGCTAGCGTTACACTGAAAGTAAAATCAAATAAAGACATAACCAAAAAAGAAAATTACAGACCAATTTCCTTAATGGATAGAGTTGCAAAAATCCTCAACAATGTGCATGAAAACAGGAGACAATAAGCATTAACAAGATCAAACTTCATGACCAGATTGATTTCATAGCAGGGATGCAAGTATACATAAATAAATGTAATGAACCTCATAAACAAAAGTGAAGGTTAAAGAACACATGATCATGTTAATAAATGCAGAAGAATCCTGTGAAGAAATTCAGCTTCCATTCATAATAAAAACTTTGACAAATAGAATAGAAGAACCATACTTAAAATGATAAAAGCCATTTTTAACAAATGTTCTATTCTACCAACAGAGTGATAAATGGGGGGAAAATTGAAAGCATTCAAAAACAAAACAAAGCGATCTGATTTCACCACTCCTGTTGAAAATAGCACTCAAATCTTTAGCCAGAGCAATTATGCAACACAAGAAAATAGAAGAAATATTAATAGGTAAGGAAGCAGTTAAAATAACCTTATTTGCAGATGACAGGAAGCTCCATAAAACTCCACCAGAAGAACGTTAGAACTGATAAGCAAATTCAGCCATATGCCAAGATACAAAATAAACATGAAAATCAATTGCATTCCTATACATCAACAAAGATTCCACTCAGAATGAAATAAGAAAAATAATCCATTCACAATAAACTTAAAAATTAAATATTTCAAAATTAACCTTACCAAGCAAGGGAATGACATGTAAAAAGAAAGTTATGTTGCTCTGAGGAAAAAGATTGAATGGATATTACAAACTGGAAAGACGTTTCCTCTTCTTGGATAGATGCAGAAATAGCATCATCAAAACGGTCATATTACAAAAAATGATATGTAAGATTTAATGTGGTCCTATCAGAAATATCACCATATTTTTCACAGAACTATACAAATGATTTTAAAGTTTACTTGGGATGAAAAATATTCAGAATAGCCAAAGCCATCTTGGGCAATGTGAGCAAGGCAGCAGGCACTGCCATCGCAGAATTTACATTATACTGCAAAGTCACAGAAGTAAAAACAGAAAAACCAGACACTTTGACCAATGGAACAGAATAGAAGATGCAGAGACAATCCCAGCAAGTTTCAGCCAGACTCTGTTTTATGCGGAGGTGGACACTAAAGATTGGGAGGGGATATGAAGAAGATAGGAAGGGGCAGGAAGAGCGAAAATGATCAGGATGTTTCAACAAAGGGGGTGGGGGTAATAAAATATGTGGGAGAAAAGAGAGCCAAAAATTTCCCAAATGATGCTATATAAAAATTTTATTTACATGCAGAAGAATGAATCAGGAGCCACATCTCTCACCCTGTGCTAAGATCCAATCAAAACAGATTGCAGACTAAGGTATCACAACAAAAACACTGACTCTACTGAAAGAAAAATTAGTAAAAACCTTGAAGACATAGGCATAGCCAAAGTCATTCTGAAAGAATCCCAACTACACCAAATATAATAATAAGAGTCAACACATGGGGTTACATTAAAAAATATCAGCATGCCAAAAGAAACCACCAACACAGTGAACAGGCAGCATACACAATGAAAACAAGTAAATAAATAAATGTTCCATCTGCCCCTCAACCAGGGGACTAGTATCTAAGGTATACAAAGAACTTGAAAAAATAAACCACCTAAAGTAAATGACTTATTTAAAACAATTAGCAACTGAAATAAACACTTCACATAAGAAATACAGATCAATAATACATATGAGATAAATGTTCATTACCTATTAGAAAAATGAAAATCGAAGAAACACTGAGATTCCATCTTACTCCAGTAAAAGTAACCATTATGAAGGACTCAAAAAAAAAAAATAAATGCTGGTGAGATCCTTGGGGCGAGGGGAGAATCCCTTTTAGATTGCTGGTGGAAGTATAAACAATTACAACTGCTTTGGAAGTGAATATGGAGATTTCTCAAAATTTTGAAGTAGAAATTCCACTTGATCCAGTTGTACTTTCCCTGATATCTACCTAGAAGTACTAAAGTCATGCTACTGCTGCAGTGATAACATGCATACCTACGTTTACAGCATCAGAACTTGCAATAGCTAAGTCACAGGAGTCGCCCATAGGCCAACTGGTAGATAGGGATAATGTCATTTATATACATAGTTAATTACTACTCAGGGATGAATACGAATAATTGAGTCACTTGTAGGAAAATGGGTGAATCTTGAGACTGTAAAGCTATATCAAACGTCAGTCACAAAAGGTGAAATATTGCATGGTCTTTGTAATACAAGAGACACAAAATATAAACAATTTTAAAAAGCAAAATAGTCATGTTCAGCATTGGCAAGATAGACTCTAGAGACTGGCAGGGGATATGAGGAAGGCAGAAGAAGGAGAGACAGGAAAAATGGAAAGGGTCAGGATGTGATGTGTGTATGTATAAAAACACCAACCTGAGTGAAATCTGTGTTTAGCACACATGAACTAATAGAAATACCAGTTTCCATGTTCTGATATGCTTTCAAATGTTTCATGCTACAGTATATAACCTTAGACCTAAGTATTTTTAAAAATTAGAATGGTCATCCTTGTATAGATGTTGAGATATGAGAAAATTGACTTCAACTGGACCAAAGGAAAAAAAAAACAACACAAAAATTCCACCTGGGAAATACCATTTGTCTCATCAAGTCAGATCTATGTTTCCTCTCAAAGGAGCCCTGCTATGGTAAAGAAAGTAGGACATGCTAGGGTATATCATTAGAGACTACGCCTAAACGAAGTTCCTGCAATGATGAGGAAACTCAAGCCAAAGGAGGAATCTTATTAGTTCACTCATCAAACCTTTAACATAGCATATAAGAAAATAAAAAAAGAATTGAGTTTTCTCCTCTGGTATTGGTCTGGTTAACTGTTAAATATATTTACAACTTCAAACTGCAGATATACATTTTAATTTTTGCTGGAAACAGTTGAAATTGTCAGAACCTGAAGGATGCCCTTTCTTATCTGGGGTCTGTGGTACTACTGGAGGTGCAGGTTCAAGAATTGAAAAAAGAAAAAAAAAACTGAGAGTAACTTATAAGTAAAGGCAAATAGCAAATATAACTGATGTGAGAGTTTCCGCATTCTCATTTTAGTCTTCTTGCTTAGCAACGCTGTCCTTGGATTTTACATCTTCCCTCCCATGCTAGATTTCAAAGTCATTTCCTTTGTCTTTATTCTCTCTAGAAAATCAATCTCTTTGAATTTCCTTTTGTCAGTTTACCAGTGTTTTTCATTTCACCATCTGGGACTGCTGCAGGCTGCTGGAACAGTAAGAAGAAACAAAAATCCAATGACCATATGAGACACTGACCAACCATCACAAATTAGTTCAGCTAGCTTCAATCCATCCATCTTGCAGTTTCCTCATTTCTTTCTTCAACTTTGCCTTTGAACGTTGAACCTGAAGCATTATTACTATTCACCAACTTATTAAATTCAATGTCCTCAGTAGAAAAGTAGTGAAGAAGCACAGGACAGCACAGGAAAGAAGTGCAACAGGAATGTGTATTCTCCTGCAGGCGGGCCAGTCTCACTCACATCCCAGCAATGCTCTGGGTCATTCAATGCATCCAGAGAATTGGTCCCCCTTTAAGTCAAAGAATATCAGGATCTGATTTTCTCAGGGTTACACTGAGATTATCCATCAGTCTCTAAATTCCCTCAGTTTAAAAACTCTTATACTGCTTTACCACCAATCATTTACTCCTTTTAGCAACCACTTGTGGGTAGAATAATATAGAGAAAATTGTATATGCTTTCAACTTGCAGAATTGTCAAAGAATAAATAGAATTATTTCTATTTGAATGGAATATTTTGATAAACCACAGTTAGCAGCACAAGAGTTTTTTTCTAATTTGGGAATATCTGGCTGAATGTAAGGTCATTTGTCGGACTAAAAACTTATCTTATTGAGACATTCAAGTTTGTGTCCAAATGGTAGTTTTGCATAAGAGAGGAGAGAAAAACTTATCATGTGAACACTGTGTGGAGTAAAAAAAGAAATGATGATTAGCAATCAAGTAAAAACAAAGAAAATGTGCAAAATAAAAAAAATCCATGTGTATATTCAATAAAATATTTTATGCAATGGATCATAGTTCTGTTAATCTCATTAAAGCACCATTCAAGATAAAATTTGTTTACGAGTAAATATATGAAAAACTGTTTAACATTTTTAGGCCTGAGGCAAATGCAAAGCAAAACTACCTCACGATTCTATCACATCTCAGTCAAAATATCTATTATCAAGAATATAAAAAGCAATAAATGCAGGAAAAAAGAGCGGGGGGAGGTACCAGTTGAGGCTCTGCCCCGCTGCCCTGCTTGCCCTGCTGACCATCCACCAAGCCTGAGGCATGTGACCCCCCCAAAAAAAAAGTGTGCCCAGGTGCAGAAGGATACTTAACTCCCATTGGTCGGAATGTTAGCTACTGGCTCGGCATGAAGTTTCCTGAAAAATCCAAAAATACAACTACCAGACGATTGATCCCTGTCACTGGTTGGAATCCCCCCAAAGGAATTAAAGTCACTGCACTGTAGGAATACCTGCCGACCCACATTTAGTGCAGCACATTTGACAATAGCAAAGATACCCAAGCAGCCGAGGTGCTCATCAGCAGATAAATGGACACAGAAAATAGTGCGTCGACACGCAATGAAGGATTATTCAGTCACAAGGAGAACGAAATTGTGTCATTTGCTGAAAAGTGGGTGAAACTGAAGCTCATCGTGCTAAGCAAAATAAGCTAGACTCAGGGGGACAAGTGCTTCATCTTTCCCCTGGTATGTGGAATCTAATAAAACAAAAACAATGGCAGGAGACTAGAAGGGAGATTGTTGTATACAGACAAGTAATTTGAGGATGTTTAAAATATTTTATATGTGTGTCTCTAATACCATATTAATATGTAATATATTATCAAATTAACATATACAGAAATATGTTAAAGTGAATGAACAAATTTGTGAAAAAGTAACATATATAATACCAAAGTGATATTATATATGTATATATGCATATATAATTAGGAACTTTTATAGCAAACTGATCAGAGAAATTTGAAAAGAAAACAAGCTCTATGAAGGCCTCCAAGTAAAATATAAAGCAAAACCTGATAACTTCAAAATTGGAAATTAATCCAAGTTTTAGAGAAAGTGAATTCAAATTTTAATAAAGGTATATTGTGATAAAAAGTTTATAAAGCTTGTTAAATACTTCACAGTCTATGCATTTTTTCAACATCATATTTTTCAGGTAAGGAATATTTTTTATTTAGCAAGTTGCCATATTTTAATTTACCTTTTTAGATATCTTCCTTCCAAGTCTTTAAAACAGAGAATACAGTTGATATTTCTTAGTATCCTTAATGTCCAGCAGAATTCATGATCCAACACACCTCCTGCAAAACATGAAATGTATCCTAATAGATTCAAGGCAAACTGTGCAAGGATGCTCTGCTTAGCTTCTCAATTTGGTACACAAATACTTGTTTACATAACTTTTAGTATCCTTAAAGTAATCCCCTAGATAACCCATTTGAATAAAAAATTCCCTATCACAAATTATGTGAGAACAGGACACACAACTATTGAGAACATCATTAAAATAATGCTCTGGAGAACTCATCTGAAAGAAAAGTCACATGTCACAAACTCTTTGAGGGCAGGAAATATAACTATTGAGTACATAATTGATTAATAAATTCAGCATCAACATGATGGAATATCTGGCCACTGATAGAAGAACACACCAGTCGTAAGTGATGCTGAAATACATTCTTGTATGTCACATACATGTGTGCATACACCCCAGCACCTATTATGCTATACATTAGTGCATATGCATTTATACATTGCATGGCTACAGTTCCTCCAGGACCGAGTGAACATTCTTTCTTAGAAGATGTTCAATAAACATAAGAATCAATATGAAAGAAAGGAAGAAAATGAAAAGAAGAAAGAAGGAAGGAAAAGAGTGGAAGGGAAGAAAGGGAGGGAAGCAAGGATGTGCTAAGGCTTTCTGTAAAATTCTGTGTTCAGCTAATATGTCTCCTGATAGATTCCCCAGCAAAACAAGGCAAGCCGCTTTTGAAAGTTTTCTTCAATAGTTCAATGTTACCTATAGATTGATGGCTACAGGTGAAACTCTTGTCACAAAACGTTGCATTTTCTTACTTTGATAAATACATTTCATACATACCTAAGAATTTGGTATGGAGATAGGTTGTTCTCCGTTTGATTAAATATTAACAAACATTTTTGCACTCCAAAAGTGAGGCCTTAGGAGTTCAAATCGGGAAAATAGGCTATGGCCTTGTTGAATTCCTCATTGATGGTTGATTATCTATTAACTCTTCCTCTCTGATAATGACATTTATGGCAGACTTCAGTTTACTTCCAGCAGGATGACTTTTGCCAACTGCTTATAAGACAGTCGGATGTTTTTGTGGTTGGCAACTTAACAAATCCTTTATAGAAGTCACCGCGAGGCATAAACGGACTTCTATAATTCCATTTCACCCACTCACTTTTATGGTTATAACTGCATTTAAAAGTCGAGGTGGTGGTTGCCACCAATCCATCTTGGCATTCAGGCTGATCCTCTGCATAGTCAATCTTGCAGCTTTCAACCATCAAAATCAGTAGTGCAAGTTATGTCGAGAAGTAGGAATAGGAAATTCAGCATTTCATTGGCTGTCTAAATCAATCATTTTTGAGCATGAGTAAGTCATGCTTAAATGGATGGCTTCAGCTTACATTAGGAAGCACTTGCGTGAGCAGAAGGTTGAAAAATACAGTAAATTCAGGTTGGAGAAGCCACACTGCATTCTTCTTGTCAGTCTCATTTTTTTCCCCCCCGATCTACCCAAATGATAGATATATAATCATCTTAATAAAAATCCTGCTTAGGTCTACTGAAACTGATTTAATGGAACAGCTTGAGATATGCTAGCAGAGAACTCATTAAGGAAATTCAAAATTCTGAAGTCAGAATAGCATTGCTGCCTTTCAGAACATGAGATGATAGATGGGAATGTCTTGCCATGAATGTTTACCAGCAGGCAGGTGTATTTTATACTTGATCCCTTAAAGAAGAGTTGAAGGATTTTTCAGCCTTAACTTCTCTTTCCAATTCCATCATCAATCTGTAATTCAGTTCAGAAAGTCTTTTAGCTGGACACCTGTCTCTGTATTGCACTGATATCCTTTGAAGGTCACAGCTTTGTATTTTTCCTATAGCAGAGCCTGGTTTTGCCATGAGCTAAGGGATCAATCCACATTTGTTAATTTTAGGATATTCCATAACCTCTGCTGTATTTAGCTGCATAGAAGCGTAGGAACAAAATCCAGCCTACCCCCAAAAGTCCACCTTACCAGTCAAGAAAGTAGACAAGCATTGAGAATCAAGAGAAACAATTCATCCACAGCTGTAATGCATGCGCTAAACGAACACAGGTGACAGTCATAGGCAATTTCCAATTTCTCATTTAAGCTCCTCTTCCTCATATTTTAGAGTATCAACAGACCTCATTGTATAACTTCTCACTGTGTATCAAATTAAAAGCATCATGCCAAGACGACCTGTGCCACTAAGTCAGTCATCGCTAGGGAAGAAAAGCCAGAGACATTTAAATTAGAAAAATTTTAATTACTTAGCAGTAGGAGGAAAACTAAGTGAAGTACAAATTACATTATGTTCGTATAATAGAGCACTGCACAGCAAGCAAACTGAATGATTTAGAGCAGGAAACAGCAAACTTTACCAGCAGTAAAAGACCAGAGAGTAAATATTTGTAGTCCTGTAGGTCATATAGCTGCTATCACAGTTAGTCAAGTTGGCCACCGTGGCACGCGTGCAGCCAGAGACCAAACATAATCCAGGTTATGTTCCACGGCTAATGCTCAATAAAACTCTATTTACAAAACCAAGCAGCTTGAAGGGTGTAATTTACTGAGTTCTGATGTGCAGTTTGGTGAAAAACATAGATAAGTCTCAAAATATAATTTGTAGTCAAAAAGCAAGTTTCTGAATGATATGTGAATGATGGCACATCTATTAAATTATAAAAATGCAACTTTTCAGGATATAGTGTGTGTGGATATATAGATATTCTAAAGGCACAAAGACATGAAAAATTATAATAAACACATTATTTAGAATCGTGGCTTAGTGTGGAGGGAAAGCATATGAGGTCTGGTTTTTTTTTTTTTTTTTTTTTTCTCTTTTGGTACCGGGGATCGAACTCACGACCTCGCACTTGCCAGACAGGTGCTTAAGCCACTGAGCTAAATCCCCGGCCCAGCATATGAGGTCAAATGTATCGGTAATGACGATTCATTAAACTCTGTTTTGGCTACAGAGATGTTCACAATGTTATTATCCTTACATCTTATATACCTGAAATGTTTCATAATCACAAAAATATGTATGCAATACAAGTCACATGATATGCTTAGTAGCTCTGAGCTTATTGACATTTTGCACGCATCCAAAAAATCAGATTCGTAAGAATGATCATAAACTTCAGATGACAATGAGAAATTAAGTTTAGCAGAGACTTTTGTCGAAAAACTCAAAAATATTTATTCAGAGAGAAATAATATTTCAGAGAGAAAAAATAATATTTCAGTGAGAAAAAAATAACACTTTTAAGCAAAAATGCAGTGATGTGTATAGTGTTTTCTGTTATAATCAGTATGTGGAATGTCTCATTGGAGATACGTTAGGTTTTCATCGTATCATTATTTTTTAATCGAGTCAAAAAATTTTCAGGAAGTCTTGACAACTCTACATAAAAAAGAATAAGCAATCACATTACGTAGGCTCCCTTAGTTATTGTAAGAGAAAATGGCTTTTTTTTGCAAATTTTTTATGTTTTAAATCTAAAATGCATGTGATTTCTTAAATCAGGGGATTTTAAAGTTTATACTTGTATTAGTTATCCCCAAATTACCTTAAATACCAACCAGTACAATCTGTAACCATGTAATAATAAGGATGATACATGAGGACAAATTTCTTTCTACAAAACACAGAATTTTCAGGACTATTTTCTGAAATCACAAAATTTCTTTCCACTTAGTAAGAATCCTAGTAGACCTACCTAGGTTATATACTTACAGGAAAACCTAAAATGATTTTGATAAACCTTTTAGTAAACTTTAGAGTTACCAGTAATTAGTAGTATTTTCATTAGAATACACAATTATATAAGGACATGTTTCCCTTTACTCTTCCATTGATAAGAACTAGGAAAAAACTGCACCCAGCTGGCAATGAGCAAACACAGACTTTGACTTCGCAATACCTTTCTCCATTAAAAGAAACTAGGCTCCTGCTCTTTAAGACTTTCACAGATTGGAAGAGACCTCACATTTTGAACATTTGTAGGTGCAAACAAACCCCAGAAGTAGCTCGTGTGTCTGCTGGACATTTGTGCTGCTGCGTGCTAACAGTACAGTGTGATAGTGTGCAGTAGTATGGTACAGTCAGGGACTTAGTGTATTTGCATTTCAGGGATTTTTTTATGCTTTTCATTGTATATTTGTGTCAAAGGTGTATAAGATTCATTCTGTCAGACTTATGAGAGAAACCGATTTAAACAGTTGTCCCTGAACCAAAGTCATTTTTAAGTCAGGGACTTACATATAAACAGAGTAGTAGACACAGGTCAGCAAGACGTAGGAATCAACTGAAAGAGCTACCCGTTGCCCAAGTTGAAACTGTTTAAGTCACGAAACAAAATGCAGTACTGGATTATCATCTAAAATATAAAACAACTATTCAGGAGTCTGTATACTATAATGATTGATTATATTAATTGAGCAGAAATAATATATCTCTCATGTAGAGAAATTTGAAATAATTTATGTACATCTCTTCCTCTGCAGAATAATTTTTCAGAGTTGTTCATAGTAACTTATTTCCAAAAGTGTGGCATGGAAAAGGAGATTAAAAAAAATATTTGCTGTAGAGAAACCTGACAAATACTACCCTCCTAGGTGATCAAGTTTAGTGTAGAGCCATGTTAGTGGTGTTCATGTTTGATTTCATGTGATCTAAAATAATACTTTAGCTCTAAGTTGAGTGGTAGTGTGCAAAACAATTGACTAGTACTCCTCAAAGCTGGGAAAATCATCAACACCTGGGAAACTCTGAGAAACTT